>SNQJ01S0001528.1:0-12623 GCA_010110895.2 Picea sitchensis
CATGTTTCTTTTCCTTGTACCATAAGATACCTTAACTTCGGGACGAAGTTTCCTGAAGGGTGGGTGTATGTAACAACCCTAGTTGAACAAATGTTTAAGGATTATTAAGTAAAAATTAATTAGGGGATTAATCGTCTTAATATTGTATTAATTAAACAAGATAGGTATAATAATACTAATTATATAATTATTAATTAATTAATGGTTGCAATTTGATTAATTAACTACCTATTACATTTAATAACATGAGTATTAAATTTAATAGATTAATAAGTTATATTGTTTAAATTAAAAGGTTACGTACATGAAAAGGGATAACTTATTAATTACGAGAGGATGAAATAATAAAGGAAAGGATAAGGGGCATTAATGAGGAGTAGGTAAGGAAGTAAATGCATGAGGCAATGAAGGAAGGATATGGAGGCGGAGGAGATTTACGAAGGGGATTATCATTTTGACGGGAGATTTTTGAAGGGCTCTAGAATTTGCAGAGGGGGGAGTTGAGTTTTGGACTCGGATTGGATCAGGACAGGCACTGGTTTGCTGGAGGTTTTGGGTACGGGGGCCAGGATATCCATATGATATCCTGAAGCTAGGAAATTGACCTCATTGGCAGGGTGGAACAAGGTTTTGGGCAGTGTTTATGCAGTGCAGCAATGGTCAACAAGGCAAGCGAACAAACAGAGGTTTAGCATCAGACCCAGGTATTTAAAATTGAGTATTTGTTTTATTTTTCTATAAAATTTTATTAATTGTGGATAAATCTATATGCAAATGTGCTCAATTAAAGAAATTTTTGAATTTTACTAATCTGCTCAATATAGAAGAAATTTGTGAATTTTCTGAAATCAATATTGTTACAATTATGTAATTATTTGATGTTAAATCTATTCGGCCCCTACTCTCACCTTCCTCTGGTTCATCAGGTTCACTAGGATGGACCTTGGTGGTAGAAATGGTGGCACTGGGTTCTGCGTCAATGACATGTATCCCTTTTTATATTTTTGAACCAGATTCGAATACCACATCTAATTCAGAGGATTTCACCTTGGCCACCAATGACTGCTTTGAGTGGAATTCATTGGTGTTATGCGATGGGATCTTATGGAAATCGTACCACTTCCCAATTTATTTCTTTGTCTTCCCATTGTCCTTCATTTTTTACGACTTAGAATGTTTTTCCTAAGGCTATCCATCCTTTCTTTGTCCTTTTTTTTTGGTTTGGGGACTCCTTTTCCCCACTTCTGCTGTGAGGTTTCGCAGACCCAAACTACCCTGTCTTTTGTTTAAGATTCTACTCTATTTTGACAACATATCGATAGGTTGCGCCCAAGGATGAGATGTATAGAAACTCCATTTCTATTTGGATGTATCTATGCGGACCATTGTGGTACTTGAGCACCAGATGTCTCTCAGAGTCTTTGATACCTGGATTGGTGCGCAAGGTATGGAATGCATTAGTGAACTCAGACATTGTTTGGTTCCTTTCCTACCGCAGTGTGGTCCATCTTGTATATAAGTCCCCATAACTTCCAACAGGGTAGTATCGTTCCTTAATAAAATCCCTGAAAGAACCCCAAGTGGGTGTGAATACACATAATGCATATCCCTTTGTTTCCTCTTTATCACAGAAAATCTCCCACTAAACTTTGACATGGGGGGCGACCTTAAAGAGTGAAAATGTAATATTTTCTCTATCGAAAAAGTTATGGATAGAAAAATACCCTTCTATAGGGTTTAACCATTTGTATACAAAATCTACATCTATTTGACCTTCAAATATAGGAATATTAAAATTGATTTGTACCTTGAAGGGGTCAACGCCTCTGCTCAAGGAAGATGCATCGCCTGTTGGAAGTCATCGAAGGATTTGCGCAAATTTATCCATCATCTTTGTCCTCTGTCAGGTGAGGGATTCCTAGATAAATAGTTTAAAGGGATCTCCTTCCCCATCGTCTCTCTTTTATTCCACCATGGGTGGTCGTTGGGTTTGGTGAGGCCGATCTTTCAAAGGCTCAATTGGTTTGAGTCACAACTGCGTATACCCTGACCTCATTGGGGAGATGCACTAAGAAACAAATGAAGAGAAAACCGCTCTGATACCACTGATCCAGATTTATGAGCAAAAAAAAATGAAACATAGATATATAACATTAACATAGATATACAAAGAATGATAACATAGATACAATAAATCTTAACTTCTATTCAATAAAGAAATATGTTGAAACTATAAAATGCATAACGAAACAATTTTGCTCGAATGGCGGTAGCTAATCTGTGAGAAGAGATGTGGCGGCTATGCGCATTCATCTGAGAAAATTACAATGATGCCTCCATGCCTTTTTAGCATCAATAAGAAATCATAAAAATCTATACATCCAAAAATCTAACCCTAAGAGATGAAGAGCCAAAAGTCTTGTGGGCCCCAATGGGGTAAGAATGTACATCAACTCCTCGGGGCCATAACTTTTGCATACGATCTTCGTTTTAGGCACACGATAGCCCGTTGGAAAGGTCTATTAAAGGAACAATTTTTTTTCCATCACACCCTAACTTTGTGTATAGTGTGACTCTGGCGAGCCCAACAAATGTTGTTTAGGGTATCAAAATGACCCCAAAAGTTTAGCACCAGAAAAGCTAGAAAAAAACTACTAAGATGAAAATTGTATGCGAGCTAGTTAGAAGAGGTGGGTTGCCACCGATATCCACCTAGATCAAGAAACTAAGTTACCTTGATAAAGTGTGACATTTATATTTTCGGCCTAAGAAATGGATCACGGTTTGGATGCTTTCCAAGAGTTGGGTGACTCAAGGAGGCATGCACAGGACAACTAAACCCCGACCTTCAACCATTCACATGTATCCCCCTTCCTTATGGGATAGGAACACTTGATTTAGAAGATTTTTGGTTTCTTAATTCATCAAATTCTAAGTTTAAAATGTGAAAACGATAATGGGAGTTTTTTTGGATACCAACCCCCCAAATCCTAACTTAGACTACAAACTTATTTTGTGCTCCTCCTATGGAGGTTAATATGATTTGTTTAAGGGTTTATTTTAGGATTTGAAATGGGCTCTAAGATTGGGGTCATGAACCAATATCATTTATTAAAATGTTATGGAAAGTTTTCAAGGATATATGGATTATTTTTTTATCCTCCTAAATTGATTATGGGCATGGGGAGGAGAGAATACTATGACTTCAAATATACGATAGAAAATTTAATTGTGTGGTGAGGTGATCTTGTGTGAAAAGAGTGGAAATGGTGTCAACAAGATTTTCAATAAGTTAATGTGCAATATTTTATCATGTGGACATCATGTGGTCCATTACCAATCTTGATTAATCTAACTTACTAAAAACATTTAGACAATCCTTGCGTAATTCAAAATACCTAGATCACTAGTAATGTGGACATATGAGTCCTTACTTTGGTATTTTAAATTCCCTAAGATTTTGTCTAATATAAGAAAATTGAAACTTATCGTAGATTGCAAATCATGTGGACATTGGGTCTTTACAGATTCCTTTAACTCCCTAGGTTGTTTTGATTTCTTTATAACAAACTTTGAAACTATTTTAACTTTCCAAGCATGTGGGAATGTATGGGCCCTTTGAAATTTTAAGATTGTGTTTCAATTTGTCAAAAGAAAACTAATAGGTATTCAATGGGGCATTGGTCTCTCCTAATTGATGATTTGATGATTTGATAGAGGGTGATGAAACTTCTTAAGATGCCATCTTCTGATTTCTGAAGATCACAAGGAGTGAGAGGGAAAGATCATAGTAACAATGGTGAGGGCCCTTGAGGTCCCCAATATAGATTGCTTCCTCTTCTAACAATGGAGTAACAATGGTGAAGAATTTTATTCTAAACTTCTCAAGAGGTGAGAAGGATAGCACTTGCTATGAANTGTGTGGTGAGGTGATCTTGTGTGAAAAGAGTGGAAATGGTGTCAACAAGATTTTCAATAAGTTAATGTGCAATATTTTATCATGTGGACATCATGTGGTCCATTACCAATCTTGATTAATCTAACTTACTAAAAACATTTAGACAATCCTTGCGTAATTCAAAATACCTAGATCACTAGTAATGTGGACATATGAGTCCTTACTTTGGTATTTTAAATTCCCTAAGATTTTGTCTAATATAAGAAAATTGAAACTTATCGTAGATTGCAAATCATGTGGACATTGGGTCTTTACAGATTCCTTTAACTCCCTAGGTTGTTTTGATTTCTTTATAACAAACTTTGAAACTATTTTAACTTTCCAAGCATGTGGGAATGTATGGGCCCTTTGAAATTTTAAGATTGTGTTTCAATTTGTCAAAAGAAAACTAATAGGTATTCAATGGGGCATTGGTCTCTCCTAATTGATGATTTGATGATTTGATAGAGGGTGATGAAACTTCTTAAGATGCCATCTTCTGATTTCTGAAGATCACAAGGAGTGAGAGGGAAAGATCATAGTAACAATGGTGAGGGCCCTTGAGGTCCCCAATATAGATTGCTTCCTCTTCTAACAATGGAGTAACAATGGTGAAGAATTTTATTCTAAACTTCTCAAGAGGTGAGAAGGATAGCACTTGCTATGAAAACTAAAATAGCTCAAGGAGAAATGAGGATTCTCAAAGAACAAATTTAGAAACATAAAAATACATCAAACTCTTACTTTGTTTTCATTCCCCAAGCTTGTATTTATAGACTTCATGACATATTTTACATAACTAGTTCATAGTGTGAATAGGGTACTTTTGGAGGTACCCACTAGTCCATAAATGGCCCCAAGGATGGATTTTGGCATGATTTGGACATCTTATTGTGGTACACCTCGAGCTGGAAGTGGGTGAGGCATGACCAAAATCATTAATGCACTATTTACGCATCTATGTGTGTTTATGTGGAGACAATCGCACAACCCATGCAATTTTCACAAATTTCATTGTGTTGGACCACATACATGTGCACAAGAAATATTTTAGGAGTTTGTACAGAAATTCAATGAACCATTTGTATATTTTTTTGAATTGCTAAATGAAGCATGTTAATGTTGGAGGCATGTTGGTTGGTATTTTTCACTAGTACTTTATCCAACCATTATTGGTATTGATGTGACTATAATTATGCTAACACTTCATATGATTATGTTTATGGAGCATGTAATTTTGTCTTAATTAATGAAAAAATCAAACATCTGATTGCGAGGGAACAACCTTCAGAGTATTAGCCATGATACACAAGTGGGAATTGATGAAGAAATAATTGATTGAGTGGTTTGGTAATGTGGATATAAGATGTTTTTATGAAGAAATGGGAAGCTTATTTAACAAGCCAACTTATGATTGAAAAGTATAAACATATACCTACCAGCATACCAAATCAACAGGAAACCACATGACCAATTATGGATATCAGATCAGTGGTTGAGGAAGTTAATAATTTCTTATGGTTTGGTATTTGAAGAAGGAAAGGGTCAACTAAAGTAACCTGACATGAAAGAAACCATGAAATTTCTCGTTCAGGATTGGACTGCAAGTAGCAGGTGGCATCTGCATGACTTCACAGGAATTCCAAGAGGATTGGAGGAGAAAGAGACCAAATATGGAAAAGACACCACCAGACCATATCATACCACCAATAGAGATAAGGGTGTGGGAAGGATACCCAAACGTGAACAATGGAAGAAAATATAAGCATGCATGAGAATAAACAGTTAGTCACCAAGTGAAAAATCAGAAACCAAAACACAAAGGAGCTCAAGAAGTGAAAGAACTTGAGAAAGAACAAGTGTGAAACAGGTTCACAAAACAATGATCCAGTGAATAGAGGTGTTTTTGATCACTGATTGAAGAGAAGGAGTAAGTGGAGATCTTTCCTTGAAGAAAATAGGAAGCTTGTCCAATTTTATGATGATCACCCTGAAACATAAAATACCTAGATCCTGATTAGAGCAATAGAGGGCTACATCTTGGTACTTACTGGAAAGAAACCAACACTAGTAAGAACAGGTCATTGAGGGACTATATAGTAGGGAAAAGACTCCCTTTTGTAGAGGAAATCTAGTTGATAAACTACCTCATAAACCTATAGAGTCCCTGAGTTCAGTGGGAAGGGGGAAACTTTTTTTGTTTTCAAAGGAGGAAGGAGAGTAACCTTCCTGGATTACCTTAATCTTGGAAACCAGTTGAATCATTCCCCTTATGGTATCATGCCTTGGAAAAAGGGTGGTGTACTATAGGAAGGCACTCTAAAGTATGGACTAAGGTTGGGAGGAAATGCATCCTCTCTTAGTTAGTTGGTGTTGGCTATTTCCCTGGTCAAATAAGTGTATAACTTGATTTGTTTAATTGTGTATGAATGATGTATACATGTATATGTCTGATTTAATTGGAAATGTAAATACTTGTAATGAATGAAATGAGTCCTTGAATAAATGGGATATATTTGACATGGTTTTCATGTAATGTGTTAAATTGTGAAAATAGACTAGTATGACAATTTTGTATCCCTGAGAACCTTGCAACTTGAGAGGAAAGTTTGTAAGATATGGACAAAAAAATCATTTTTCTGGTGGTATGAGAGTTTTAATTTCTGGAAGGTCCCTATGAGGAATAGAGGACCTTGAGTCCTGAGGAAATATCGATCTTTATGTGGAAATATTGCAAGATATGAAAGAATATTATCTCAAGTGAAGTTGATATGCCTTAGATGGTCTTAGAGTAGTTTTTTTACTCTTGAAGACCTGGTCAAAACCTTGCAGAACCTTGAAAATTAGATAAGTCCCAAAATCAGAGTATTATCCAGTGGAAAAACCCATATTTAAGTTGGGAAAGTTCATAGTCAGTGATTCGGTAGGGTGATTGGATGTCATCCCTTCCTCAGGAAGAAATCGTCGTCGTGAACAATTGAATGTTGGGACTCATGTGAAGTCTGATGAAAACGACAAAGTCCTAGAGAAAAAATTGGGAATGTCTATTCATCGGGAGTGACATCAATGAAATCTGGACCATTGATGCTAGAAGCATCATCATCAAGAAATAGAATATTGATGAAGTTGGGAAATGGTTTTCAAGAATCACTGATGTCGACAAAGATTTTGAAAGGAAATGATCTTCTTCGATCATCATGTAGGAGAGAGTGGTATCTATCGTACTTTGTTGAAGGTTCTCCTTAAGTGAGAAAAAGGGGATGATGGTTTCATGTTGGCGTGGTATGCTAGCATGGAAGCCAACATGTTTCTCTAGGGGTAACATGTATCATAGAGTGGCCCTAGAGGAGGCTAGAAGCCTTATAATCTCGATTACAATATATACCATTAGATATGGATGTGGTGAGATCCTAGAGGTTCATTAGAATATGGTGAGTGAGGTGAATTTTCCAGTGAGAGACTGAAACTTTGGAGTATTGTAAATTTAGATCTCGATCTCATATTTGGGCATGGTCATAATCGTTGGAAATATCATGGTGAGTGGAATCCATGTATCGTCCTTAGGATCATATCGAATATGAGTTGATAAATAGAAATATTAATATCCCACCATCCTATGAGAGGGTTAGGGGGTCAGGTGTATCATAGAATGGTATCAGATAAAATTTCAAACTCTAGGATTGAATGGGTTGCCAAGGCAACTTAAAACCATTTAATAAATTGTGTGATGTTGTTTAACATGCATGATTTAAATTGGTAATGTAATTACTAATCATGGTTGTTGTTTCAGCATGTAGGACATACTAAAAGGAAGCTGAGGTGAATGGCATAGAGTAGTATGAAATATACCTGGCACCTCTGAGATGAGGAATTTGATGGCCAAAGGGATAGAGAAACCCATTCAAATTTGATGGCCACTGTTAGAATTTTGAAGGTAGACAATGAGAGGCTCGTGAGATATCAAGCCAAGCAGACAGAGTTTAATGCAATGTTGCCACACATCTTGTCAGAGATTCAAAAACACCTGCAACAAGGCCCAAGTAATGCATAGTTGCATAAATCAGAGAGGTTGAAAACCCCTTATGCTCAAAAGATTGGATTTTCTCACAGTGATGTGGGAAATAGTTCTTACACAAAAAGGCATTGGGATGCCAAGAAAGGAATATCTAGTGGAAGTGTATCCCCAGAGTCATCTAGCAGGAATACTACTTTGATGAAGCAATCCAATAGTGGCATATAATCAAGTGTCCCTAAGAAGAAAAAGGGGAATAATTCTCAGAGTTCTTTGAATGAAGAATTCAAGAAGGATAAGTCACCTACCTTCAGTGGAGAAATTAAGAAAAGATAATAATTCAAGGCATGGTTGTTTGGTATGAAGAAGTAATTTTAGGTACATAACTACTCTAAAAATACCAAGGAAAGGATTGTCATTTTTAACCTGAATGGAGGAGATTCCATTTGGTGGGAATACCTAAAGGATATAAAGGTGTGAAAGGAAAACAAATTGACCTATAAATAGTTTGAGAAATACTTCAGGAAGGATTACCAATTGGAGAAGTATTATGATGAAAAAATTAAGGAATTCAATGAGCATACGTTGGGACAACTTAACATGGATTCATATGCGAAAAGGTTTATGAAGTTGTTCAGGTATATCCCTTACCTCAAGGATGAGAAATCGAGAGTGTGTTGTTTTCTTAGTGGATTTCCACAGTCCTACCAAGAGAGGATTGAGTTTGATAAACCCAATACATTTGTGGACACTATTCGGAAGGCCAAGTGTTGTTATGACTAAACTAATAATAGGAAAGAGCCTTCAAAATGTTGTAAAATGAAGGACAAGATTGGAATCTAGGAGAAGGGATTCAAGTCATTTTCACATAAGAATCCAAGGAAAGGTGCACAGTTTGGTCGGCCTAGCAAAATTTTACATTAGTAGAATTTCCCATCTCAAAGTGGAAATAGGCCAACAAAGCAATCAAGAGAAAGAGAAGAGGAACCCAAGAAAGGACCTTTGCAATGCTAGGGATGTGGAGAGCCACACCTATTGACGAATTGTCCTCAAAGATAGAATGACAAGATGAAAGTGTATAATGTGCAGGAGGCTGCTACAGTCAGTGATGTAGCTACAAGTATGCCAAGGATATATGCAACTATGGAAAATCGACAAGCAGACCACCAAGCATCTGTGGTGGAATTGGAAGGTATTATTACCAATGACATTTTTGGATGACATTTTTGGTCTATTCCAAGACCAGATAAGAGCATGAAGAGCATGTTAGGAAAGTGCTAAAAGTGTTGATGGAGAACTAGGTGTATGCTAAGTTCATCAAATGTGATTTATTCCAAAAACAAATCCAGTACTTAGGTCACATAATCTTAGCAAAAGGAGTGACAATGGATCCTGAAAAGATTAAGGAAATCATGGATTGGCCTGCCCCTAAGAATGTGATGGAAGTAAGATCCTTCATGAGGTTGGTTGGATGTTATAGAAGGTTCATAAAGGGATTTTACATGATTTTTAATCCTATTAATTCATTGTAAATAAAAGGGAAGATATTTGTATGGTCACCAAAGTGTGAAGATAGCTTCCAATAGCTGGAGCATCTCTTGTCCAATGCCCATGTTTTATAGATTGCAAACCCTAAAAGAGATTTATTGGTTTGCACTAATGATTTCAAAGAGGGAATCGATGGAATTCTTATGCAAGAATAGCAAGTGATGTGTTATGAATCATTAAAACTAAATGAGCATGAGAAGAAATATTTTACCCACGAATTGGTTTTTTGCAATCATGCATGCATTGAACATATGGGGACACTACTTTTTCAGGAGAATTTTTTTCCTAATGAAATAACACTATGGTATGAAGTAAAATTTTGACCAACCAAGGTTTAATTCTATATAAGCCAGATGGATGGTGTTGATTATCGAGTTTTATTTTGAAATCAAACACATAAAAGGGAAGGAAAATAGAGTGGCAGACACACTCATCCAAAGTGTGCAGACTATACACTTAACAGTAAAAAGTGTAGGGTATTTTGATATCAAGAAGAGGATTAAAACCCTCTTGCAAAAAGACAAGTTATTCAATCAAGTCACAAAAGGGTTACAACAAGAACCTAGGGAAAATAAACATGAAAGATATCATATTGAGGATGGCAATCTATTGTTGTATAACAAAATGTTGTATGTGCCTAATTCATTATTGATGCCCAAAAGCGCAACATAGGTTACCTAATTGAAAATGGTTGCAACACCTTATTATTTAATTATATTTAATAATATACTAATAGGTGGGACCCCTTGTGTGACTTGTGTGACTATGATGAAGATAAGACACTTATGTTTTATGTGCTTATGACTTGGTTGCGGTATGACCTCTATAGTTATTTTATTTTAAGTTGTTGTCGAAATAAGTGACCAAATGATGCTATGGGTGATATGATTAAAAAGGGAATGATGTTGTCTTTATATATCTCTCATAAGTATTATTATGTTTCATTTAGTTTGATGAATGGTCTAAACTCCATTTTCAAGTTATATGTGTGATATGGTGATTTCATGCTACAAGGATTGTGCACATTGTTTTAATTGGAAGTCTAAAGGTTGAGACATGGTATCCCTTGAAAGTATTTGATATATGTCACATTGGATTTTTCAAAAAGGTTGGTGCATTTGTTAAAGTTTGGGACTTAGGATATGGTGGTGTATCAAGCTTGGAGGAAATTTTTAGTGGGTTGTGTGATGTATGGTTAATTGGATCGTACTGGCTATGGATGAATGTGTAACTGTAGATAAGACATGCAGTAAATGCATGTCGATATAACCTACCTTGAGCCTGCCACCCTAGCCATTTCGCATTTGGTATTTTTTTGGTGTTGGCATAGGGGTAGACCCAGGGTTCAACTCTAACAACGCACCAACAAGCCCTAACTACTGGCCCTTTTAGCAACACCTACAGAGCAGATGCAGTCTCACCTGTAGTAGAAATAGGGGGTTGTAGGACACAAGTGTCTACAACCATAGGAAATGCAAGTGGGTCCAAAACAACAACACATAGAGATCTAGTTATACTTTACCTCCTTTAAGTCTAGTGCATGAGCTATATCTCAGATCTAACACAATGATGCAATAATAGAATAATAGAAATCAAAAGAACATAGAATCAATCACACATAACAACAAGATATATGTGTTTCACCCTCTCCCTAGGGATACGTCCGCAGAACTTCATTTCTTGATATTATATGAAAACACAGAGTTCTATCTGTGCACTTAGCTTGTAGATCTCTTTCTCTTTCTCTTCTCTTCTCCCCTCCTTGTGCACCCAGCTGCAGGGTTGATCTTCGCACCCAACTGAAGATATTACAATACAAGAATATTCTCACAACCCAATACCCTCCTCACGCAACAAAAATAATCACTCTCTTAACCCACAATGATGAAATCAGAACGAACCCATCCCAGGTCCTCTACACCTTTATTTATAAATTACAATGAAAAATGTCTAGGTGTCAAAACCCTAGATACCAAAACCCTAGGTGTCTAAAACCTTAGGTCAACTTGACCCGTGTTTTCAGGGCTTCGCCAGCCTGTCTTTCCTTCTTTCTCGCGAGGTGCTCCAAAGCATCCGTTGGTGGATTTTTCCACTTGTTGAGTTGTCCACGATTCATCTTCCTTGCTAATTTGTCTTCCTTGATCTTCTTGTTCAACGACTCGTTTTCCCTTACTTTGCTCCTTCTTTTCTTCTTCTTTGACCACTTCAACTTATTCTCAATTAATGTTCCTTCCACATAGTTCATACTTCTCCTTTCTTCCTTAATATTCACTTTCTTCCATAACCAAGGGTCAACAGGCCCCCAACACTCACATGTGACTCGTCCCGAGGCACTACAGGTTTGAGCCTTTTGTTTCACTTCAAATTCAGACTACGCTGAGTAGCCTATGCTTTCTACTTTGTTACCCCCTTCCTTATGCAAACTATATTTTCTATGTCTGGTATTCAGTTTCAACTACACTTGGTACCTAGACCCTTCCTCTTATTCTTTTATTGAGAGCTGCAAGGCAACTGGTTGTCATATTACAATTTCAACCGGCTCCCATTCACTAAAACTTCCTTCCATTATCCATTCAAAGTATTAAACTGTGTAGCTCCTCCTTCTGTAACATAGGCAACCTCATATGGCCCAAGACAATGTGTCCTGAAATTCCCTGGATGCTTCATGAACTTGTTGTCATATACCAATACCAGATCTCCTTGCCTAAATGCTTTCTTCTGGATATGTCTGTCGTGGTAGGCCTTCTCTCATTCCTTCTGTACCTGTTGATGGAATTCTTCAATGAATCCGTCTTCTTCCAGTTCTACCAACTGTGCAAGCCTTTTTTGAATAGCACCTGTGTCATCCATATCTGTGAATGCTGCAATTCTTAGAATAGGAACCAAATATTCCATAGATATGACTGCTTCTAGGCCATAGACTATCTTAAAGGGAGTCTGCATTGTCAAATTCTTGCAAGTGGTTCTATAGGTCCATAACATTGTTGGTACTCTCAAATACCAATTGTTATCAGACTAATCGGTAGGTGCAGACACTAACAGATCTCCCTAGATCCACCTGGATCTAGAACAAAATAGGACAGGACATGACTCTTTCCCTAAGTTTTGACCATTGAATTAGCTAGT
>SNQJ01S0001528.1:26626-36858 GCA_010110895.2 Picea sitchensis
TTCCATCAATATATAGGAGAGAATGAGATGGTTACTTGGATAAGAATGATCCCACAATATCAGGGAAACCAGTAAAAGGATAACCATTCGAATGTCAACCCATTCTTCTAGAAGATTCCCTTCTAGAACCATCGAGACTTCATATTTTTCCAAGCTTTAGAACAAGTTCGCACCCTAGCTATGTAGCACAGTGCGAGAAGTTCGCACCCTAGCTTAAGGCAACCTGTGAGAATGGGTCATTCTCGCACCCTAGGATATTAGCAACCTGCAAACTCTCTTCAAAATTAAGTTTTATGGGAAGAGATGAATGCCACTTTTCTCAGGAGAAAGTTCTTATGAGGAGCCTGAGTACACTATCATCAATACACCATCAAGATTGACCGAAATCATGGGTAACACCAATCATTTCTATTCACACTGCAAATCTTCATCAATGTTGTCTCCAAGATTTTATTGAAAGCTTCGACTATTCCATTCACTTGTGGGTGGTAAGGTGTGCTCTTCTGATGGTGAAGTTTAAATTCTCGAGTCAAGGCCTCAATTGTATTATTAATAGAATGTGTACCTTGATCTCTCATAATGATCTTCAGGCATCCAAATCGGGTTATGATATCATCAAATATGAACCACCCAGTTGTAGTTTCACTACAGTCCTTAACTGCTCTTTCTTCTTCCCATCTGGTCAAATATTTTGTCTCAATGATGATGTAACGATCTCTTGTGTGCTTCCCTGGTGGGTTGATAGTTCCCATGAAATCAATGGCCCATTTCTCGAATGCTTGTAATGTTAATTGTAGTTCTAAAGACATATCATCTCTTCTGGAAGGTTTCCCAACTCTTTGGCATACATTGCAGGCTCTGTAGTAGTCCTTAGCATCTTTATGTAAAGTGGGCCACCAGAGGCAACCTCTAAGAACCTTATGTGTTGTTGTTTTTCCTTCATAATGTAATCCTGTGATGCCTTCTTGTGCCTCTACAAAATTAGTCATATTTCTGCCTCCATAACACATCTCCTCAGGATCTCATCAGGTCCCATGTTGTATAGTTGTTTAGATATAAGTGAAAAATATGGAGCACAAACTACTAGTTGTTTCTTCTGAATGATTGTATATTCGCGAGGTGCCATTCCTATTGATAGGAGTTGGAATATCTCGGAGAAGTTATCATCAACCTTTCTGATGGCCAACAACTATGCATCTGGTAGTGTATCCTCCAAACTATTAGGTTCATCTCCATGTTTTAACCTAGAAAAGTGCTCTGGTCCCTTGTTCATTCTCCCTGGCTTGACCACAATCTCAAAATCATATTCCTAGAATAATAGTAGCCATCTGCATATTCTTCCCCCCAACACTGGGTTGTTGACTAGGTATTTCAATGCAGAGTGATCAGTGAACATATTAAAATGTCCTCTCAACAAGTAGTGTTGAAACTTTTGTGGCATGTACACCATGGCTAGACCTTCTCGCTTAGTGGTAGTGTAACTTATCTCAGTTGTGGAGAGCTTCTTGCTAGAAAAGGCTAACGGGTGGTCAATATATCTTTCTCCTGGTTGTGCTAACACTGCTCCTAATGAAATATATGAAGCATCGACATGGACAAGGTATTCCTTACTCCAATCTAGGAAAACCAGAATAAGGGCAGTAACCATTTTCTGTTTCAGTGCGTCGAAGCTCTGCTGAAATTCCTCTAACCATTGAAACTGACAATCTTTCTTTAATAACTTCTCCATAGGTGTTGTTATCTATGAATATCCCTTGATGAACTTTTGGTAGTATCCAGTATGTCCCAGCGCAGTGCATAGTTGTCTAACTGAAGTAGGAGGAGGTAGATCAACAATGATGGAAATCTTGGAAGGATCTACCAACAACCCCTACTTACACACAATATGGCCTAGCATCACTCCAAAGGGTGAAGATAAGATACACTTCTTCAGGTTCAGGGCAATCTAACATTGCCTGCACTTATCCAACATTAGTCTCAAACATTCAATATGATTTTTCAGTAAGCTAAAAACAGTCCAATCATCAAAATATGCTTCCAAAAATTTATGTAAAAATTCCTTGAATGCTTCGACCACCACCCTAGAAAATATGGTTGGTGCATTCTTTAATCTGAAAGGAATCACTGTCTACTAGAAAGAACCCCATTCTGTTGCAAATGTGTTCTTATGGTGATCTTCCTTAGCAATATTGATCTGGTGATAACCTGAAAATCCATCTGTGAAGGAGTAAACTTCCTATCCTCCCACATTATCTAACACTTCATCAGTAAACGTTGTAGGGAATGGATCATGTAAGCAGGCATCATTCAGTTTCCTCAAGTCTACACAGATTCTGATCTCTCCTAACTTATTATCATGGACCACCATAGGGCTAGTCCATTATGATTCTTCAACAGGTTCTATGATTCCTTCTTCCAGCATTATGTCTAGTTCGATTCTGACTTTTTTCTTATACTTGGGATTTAATCTGTAAGGTATCTACTTGACTGGCCTTGCATCTAGTTTCGAGGGGATATTCATTTCTCCCATGGGCCCTTTAATTCCCTTCATGTCTGTGAACTTGGTTGGAAACAAGTCCTGATATTCATGCAGTAGTTCTGTGATCATGTCACTGGTGGCATCATCACAATAATCTCCAACGTTTGCGAGCTTAGGTGCTTCCTCTGTTCCAATATTAACTTTCTTGATTTTGATTGGATGTCCAATGAAGGGTAATTCAACTCCTCGTCCTTCTATGTCTCTCTGTCCTTCAGTTTATTTGATTTTTACATTCCTAGGATCATCATCTTCATCAACATTGATATTGCAACACCCTTGCAATTTCTGAATAGGTGTAGTCCATTCATCCTCTTCTTTCTCAACAGGAAGGGTAGGTGCCTCCTCAAAGGATTTTTTTCTTACAACTCATAAAGCCTGATCTACTGTGGGGTACTGAATTTCAAATAAAAATGTATCTACAAATTTCTAAGTCATATCGTACCAATCTGAAGTGGTCAGACGTAGTTCTCCTTGAAGATACCAATTAATAGGTTTTGTGTCTAAAGTGTTAATGGATTTATGCACATAGTTTTCCTGAGGAATGTTGCTCCAGGACTCCTCACAACTTCACACATGGTCCTTCGGGCAACTCTGACCTGTATAACAGACTTCGCACCCTTCGAATTGTTCTAAAAAGCGTACTGTCATCAAAGTTCGACATTGCACCTAGTACACGATGTTCTTCTTGTGTATTCCCCACCATCTCATTGGCATTGGTTTCAAGGATTCATCTAGTGCCAACGGTCTCTGTTGTACTGGTACAATTTCTTCAAATTCTAGTAAGAAAGTTTCTAAAGGATTTAAACCATCGAATGTGGGAAGATTACTTACTTTTGTGCCAATCCAACAAACTTCCTTGGTCAATATGGCACATATTCGTGAAAAAAATTCATACATTTTGTTCTTCTAGTTATCTAGTGCTTCTTCCGAATCTGATGAGCATGCGTTGCCATTTCGCCAGCTTAAATTTCCATCTTTTGTAGGATCAATGTAGTCCTATTGTCTTGCTCTCAATTTATATATATTCTCTAGCTCGTATGCACGGTCTTCTTCTCTTATGGGTTCTGTGTATCTACGACCTTCATCAGGATCCAGAGGTGCAATGACCCTAAGGTCATCACCTTCAAATGTCATTCTTCTTTTCTTTAAGTCAACCATAGTCAAATTGTTCAAAGCCCAATCAATTCCTAATAGTGCAGGATACGGACAACTATCAACAACTATCTTAATCACCTTGAAGTCCGCAAACATCCTTACCTCATCGATGTCCACAGGGACATTATCCAGTCTTCCAAAGGGGATTACTGCCTGCTGATTAGCCATCCTAAGCTTGATTTGGGAGTAAATCAAATTAGGTTTTCCCATAAGTGCCCAGGTCTACTTCATCATAACATTGACTTCTAACCCTAAGTCGAGGACCACATAATCTATGTCATAGTCTCCAATATGAGAATTAAGGTGTAGTTCCTTGTTTTTCCTTCTCTTTCTTGATACTTGATGTACTTCTCTATTCAGCAGAGGGTATACCTTCCCTAGCTCATATTGTCTAATCAAGTCTTGTGGTTCTTTCACAAATCTTTCATCCTTAATCAAATCAATGAATGCATACAGGAAACTGACAATCTTTCTTACCTCTTTTCCTTCTCCAGGTGATGCATACTGATCGAATGCCAGAGGCATCCCACATTATCTTACTTCTGTTTGTGTCTTTGATGAAGAAGCCTGATCTCTTCCAAATTCTCTTCTTGTCTCTTCAAACACCTGATTTTCCTTCCTCGGATCAAACACTTGTGTTTTCTCTTCAACTCTGCAACTCTTCTAACCCTTGATTCTTTTGTAGTCTTTCTTAGGGTCACTTTGTCTTCGCCTATAACAAAACCTCCTCTAGTGATAACAGGGACTCTGGGGTCCTCTTCGCAAGGTTCTGCTGATATTAATTGTACTTGTTGGTTTCCTCCTCGTCTCTCCTGAAGTTTGGCTAACAACACAAGACAATCTTCAATAACATGTTCAGATGAGTTGCAGTAGATGCAAGTGGTACAAGGGTTCTAACAATCCCTTTTCAAATGTCCCAGTTGTGCGCAATTATAAGAAATGATTTGACCTTGACCTCGACCCATACCTCCTCCTCGTCCTCTTCCTCTGAATCCACCATGAGGGTTGAAGTTTCCTCTTCCTGTAGAATTAAACTGCGTATAATTTCCCTCATGATGTACTTCGCCTTGAATCCTATATGTATCTCTTGATCTTTCATGCAAGAGTTCATAAGACCTACAATCCTTCTCATCATGCCCAACATATTTATAGAATGTTCAGTAAAGGTTTGTAGGTGTCTGGACATATTTTTTCATATAATATCATTCATCAAGGCGATGTCTAGTTCTACATACCTTGCACCAGGGTAGAGTAACCTGCTTCAAAGGGATCAGAGCTCCAAAGTCTAAGTACTCATGAAATAGGGGACAGTGATCTTTATCATGGCCTTCTGATTTTCATATGATACACCATATGTCCTCTCTTTTATCTTTTCCCTTGTCTTTCTTCATATCTTTGACCTGCAAAGATAAGCTAGTTAGCTGACTCAAAATTTGACTCACACTTCAGATGGATTCTCCCATAGGGGATGATTATAGTTTCATGGCGATATCCAATGCCTCAACCTACGAAACGACCTTATGTTGCATCAAAGGAACTCTGATGTGTGGTAAGAGGTAAACAATGAACCATTCCTTATTCTTCTCATCTAGGATCTGAAAACTCAATTGTCCTGTCAACATCTTAAACCTCTGATCAAACTCCCAAACAGGTTCAACTACTCTCTTCTTGATTTATTTCAGTTATGTATTGCACTGTGACTCTGACTTGGGTTTCTTGAATTCTCCACTCAACGTAATCTTGCTATCGTTTAGCGGTTTATGCTGTACAACTCCTTTAACAAACTTCATGTACCAACTCAGTGAGTGGTCTCTCAATGTAGTACTAAACTGAGCTCTCTTAACTACTTCGTCATTGACTTGCTTAATACTCCATATAGCCTCGCATAAGAACCATTGCTAATCAGGATCTTCATATCCATATCCTCTAAAGATAGGTAGCCTCATTTCATCTACCATAGATCTTCCTAGGATTCTTGACTGAGTATGTATTAAACTGTTGGTAATAGTGCTCTGAGTGCTCTGATAACTCTAACTACTTTGGTTACTTAGTGCTGCTAAAACAACAGGAGGATTAATAGTACTTACTTCGACAGTCAACATAGTTCCTGAAGTTTCTGATTCTTCTTGGTGAGGTTCTTCAGTCTTCTCTTCCTCTACCCTAGTGGACTCTGAATGTTCCTCGTTCAATCACTCTTCTTCTTCTCCACTGTAGAACCCTACATCCTGTGCCATTGGTTCATGGTTCTTCTCAAACAAGTTTACTAGAGGGACCTCTCTGAAGGTTCTCCCACTATGCATATGTCCAACCTCTATGTTGTTTTCGCTGTCTGAATTATTGAACATTAGATTTTCAATATGACCACTTACTGTATCTTTAATATTTTCTTCTCATGCAATAGTGTCTTGATCTTCAACTTCAAAAAGTGTAAAAATTTTCCTCTCAGTCCCTTAAATAAATAACTCTCTTCTTGGCTATATGACCGTACTCTATCAATAGAAAACTCGGTAATGTACCCTCCAATAGTGTTATCAAACCAATGATCTACTACTCTTGACACAATGTTATCAACTCTCTTGAACTTTTTGATTAGTGTCGACGTCCAAACCACAGGTGGTCTTGATCTGATCCCAAACTGGGTATTTGCTAATTTGGCTAACCACTCGTATAGCTCCTTATGAACTCCTCCAAAGACAATCTCGTGTATATCAGTAAAGATATACCTTCCCAACCAATCCTCTATACTGATATTAGGGTTTTTATTCTGATTTTCAGTGAAGTCTCTCTCTTGTTCTTCTATCCATTTCTGAATCTCTATCTTCGATGGAAACCACCTTGACACTCCCTCAAGAAGATCCTGGTCCCAATAATGGAACCATTTGTTGGCACAGGGACAAACCTAGGGTTCAAATCTAACAACGCACCAATAAGCCCTAACTATTGGCCCTTTTGGAAACACCTGCAGAGCAGATGCAGTCTCACCCAAAGTAGAAATAGGGGGTTACAGGACACAGGTGTCTACAACCAAAGGAAATGCAAGTGGGTCCAAAACAACAACACACGGAGATCTATTTATTATTTGCCTCCTTTAAGCCTACTGCAAAATCTATATCTCAGATCTAACACAATGATGCAATAACATAATAACATAAATAAAAATAACACAACATCAATCACATAGAACAACAAGATATACGTGGTTCACCCCCTCCCTAGGGCTACATCCACAAAACTGCGTTTCTTGATATTATATGAAAACATATAGTTCTATCTCCACACTTATCTTGCAGATCTCTCTCTCTTTCTCTTCTCTTCTCCCCTCTCTAGGCACCCATCTGCAGGGTTGATCTTCGCACCCAGATGAAGATCTTAAAATATAAGAATATTTTCACAACCCAATACTATCCTCATGCAACAACAATAATCACTCTCTTAACCCACAATGATGAACTCAGAATGAACCCATCCCAAGTCCTCTAGACCTTTATTTATACATTACAATGAAAAACGTTTAGGTGTCAAAACTCTAGATACCAAAACCCTAGGTCAACTTGACCCGTGTTTTCAGGGCTTCGCCAGCCTGTCTTTCCTTCTTTCCCACGAGGTACTCCAAAGAATCCGCTGGTGGCTTTTTCCGCTTGTTGATTTGTCCACGATTCATCTTCCTTGCTAATCTATCTTCCTCGATCTTCTCGTTCAACGACTCATTTTCCCTTACTTTGCTCCTTTTTTTCTGCTTCTTTCATCACCTCGACCCATTCTTAGTCAATGTGCCTTCCACGCAGTTCGTACTTCACCTTTCTTCCTTAATATTCACTTTCTTCCATAACCAAGGGCCAACAGTTGGTTATTGTTACTGTACTTTGTTCAGCTATGGAAGAGGTATATAGACTTGGTCGATTCTCCTTGGAAAATTTTACACACAAGTATGAGATTTCTTGTTGCTCCATCCATGAATTTTTTGCTCTTCTATTTAATTAAGTCAAAAGTTGTCTCTTGAGTTTGCTCACGGTCTGTGCATTTCTAAGTTTACGATTTATATACTTCCAACTATATATGGATGGTTGTTTAAAATTGGCCTCTGTGGCATTTGTATGTGAATTACTCGTAGTTGAAATGGTGTGTGGGTGTATATTACTGTCTGTAGTGGCTTCGTGCTTTACATATAAAAAAGGGATATTGTTTGGGAAGCTCTAAAGCCTGCCTTGCCTCTGGTTTCTTTTAGTGATTTTTCTCTGTTTGATTAAAAATGTTATCACTGTCCATGGCCTGTGGTTTTTTTCTGAAGACTCTACCTGTCATTTAATTGGGTGTCTTTCATGGCTATCATGCCTGCTCCCTTGAATAAGCTCTGTAAATGCGACTGTGGGAATTCATGGTGGTGCTATATTGTTGAAGGTACCCCTTTGGTCAAACCCTCGAACCATTGGTTAGATTATCCTCTTATACCACGTCCATGTTGATGATTTTATATCAAAACTTGTATTTGAAAAATACCATGAAGGTGGAAAACACATAATTTAATAGAGATGCTCTCATGCTCATTTTAGTCATGGGTTTTGTCCATTTGTTATTGTGCAATGATAGAAGGAATGACAAGTTTTTTTTTTTTTTTTTAAATGTTAAAAGGAGATAGCGTCTATCATGTGGAAATATTTTGGTGATTACAGCGTTGCAAAGCCATTGTTTGAAGGATACGACTTGTTGTGTGTTATTTCCATATGCAAAAAAATATCTTTGTGGATGAATTATATACGCATTGGATGAGTCTTGCAAACCATAATGAAAGGGAAATTTGGAAGCATGGTTATTTGAAGTTTTAGTTGAAATAGTGTTATACAGAGGGATCCCTTTTGTGGCCACTTCATGGAACCCTGTAGTGATTTAAAATGTACTGGTGTTAATATCGTGGACCAAAGTCTGTCCTTTCCTCGAACATTGGTTATGATTAGTGTGATTATTGTAATCTTGTGTCTCCTTGACTATGTTGTGCGCAAGCTGTGTTATTACTATTGAATCTTTGTTGGGCACAAATTTATAAAATGATCCCCATGTGTTTAAATTTCTAAATGCAAATGAATAACCTTGAAGTGAAACGCCAGTTCTGTATTTTTGGAAACAAAATATTGAATTTCAATTTTGAAACAGTAAAGAGATTTAAATTTTAATGTTGAGAATGGCATTGTTTGATATATGAAAGAACAATATCCATGGGAGTCCCTTCCATTATATCACTTTATGCAAAATACACTCCCCCCATTATCCCAATTACATTTTTTTCACTCCCCGATCTGTTGTTACTCATTTTTAAGGAAAAGTATGTATGGAAATAAAAGAAATGAGGTGGAAGTTAATTGATGATTAGTATTCTGTGAGTTGGTTGTATACACAACTTGATTGTTTTATTGATTGCTTGAACAATATTCATGAATCTTTCCCCCTCCATGATATCATTTTACGCACAATACAAACCCCCCATACTCCCATTGACCCTATCAATCCCATGTTCATATGGCAATAAATTAATGAAAGTGTTATGGATGAATTGCATGGGTTTTGTGGTAAATAATAGAGCCAACTCTTGATTTATTTAAGTGGGGTTTCATGTATGGGTTATTAAGAAATTTTCATGATTGATTAAATATTGCTACAAGATGATTTTTTTTCAACAGGGGTAGTAATGGCCGGAATAATAGAGGCAGAGGTAACTGGCATCGAGGCCATAGGAGGCCTTGATTTTCTATTCACTTTGATGTTGATCCGCAAGAGTTGAACCAATTGTTTCAAGCTTGGTTCTTTAATTTGGTTTTCCATGGGATATTTCATCCTCGACCTAAAAGGCCCACTTTTCAATAGCCTTAGAATTTTCCTGACATTCCTATTCCCCCACATATGTCAATGTGATCCGAACCTCTCGCAAACGACGATTGGAAAGAAATTTCCAATCAGCCTACCTCTCACCGCCATGGTTGGCCTACTATCTCATTGCCATTACCACCACCACCTCCTCCAATTAATCCTAATGAAAAAAATTCCCATGTTGTTTCTTCACCAGTGTAGTCTTTGCATGCCAGCAAGAGACTAAAAATCGGCATCCCGCAACCTGTGCTAGATAACAAAAAAGTAGCGGTTTCCCTCTCCACTCCATCCACAAAGTCTTGTAAATCTGTGTCTTCACGTCTCCACCTAAAATATGGCTTCTCTCATGTGATCAGAAAAATACAGCCCCAAGGGTCTAACCAACCAAGGGCTACCCCAAAAAATTCAAGAGGAGACTGCAGTGAGAAGAGTAAATATGCCTCACACGGCGGAAAATATGGATTTTAAATGTTTTTTTATGATATTCAGTGATGATGACAATGCTTAATGATTTTCAACATATTTTGGATAGTAAGCTTTATTTTGGATATTTTTGTGGATAATATGGATATATTATTTTTTGGGGATTTGGTCTTAAATTTTGTTGATCTTTAAATTTTCGACTTAAATGATATCTATGGGAGCTACAAGGGTGTTATATGATCCAAATGATTAATTT
>SNQJ01S0001528.1:41437-71175 GCA_010110895.2 Picea sitchensis
TTTCCCCCAATACTATAATTATGCTAAGATTCATATGATTATGTTTAGGGATCATGTGATTGTGTTTAAATTAATGAAAACACCAAAAGGGTGACTAAAAGGGAACAACCTTGAGATTACTAGCCATGATACACAAGTGGGAATTGATGAAGCATGAATTGATTGAGTGGTCGGGTAAGGTGGAGCTGAGATGTTTTTATGAATAAAATAGGAAGCTTGTTTAAAAATCAAACTTATTCTTGAAAAGTGTAAACATACACCTATCGATGTACCATATCAGCAGGAAACCACGTGACCAATTATAAAGGTCAAATCAATGGTTGATGAAGTTAATAATTGTTTATAGTTTGGTCTTTGAAGAAGGAAAGGGTCAGCTAAAGTAAGTTGATGCAAATGACACCATGGAGTTTCCCCTTTAGGATTGGACTATAGTAAACATGTGGTGTCTGTAGAAATTCATGGGAATTCCAAGAGGATTGGAGGAGGAAGAGACCAAAAGTGGAAAATACACCACCAAACCATATCAGACCACCAATAGAGAGAGGGGTGTGGGAAAGATACCAGAACGTGAACATAGGAAGAAAAGATAATCACACATGAGAATGAATAGTTTTTAACCAAATGCGACATCAAAGACCAAAACAAGAAGGATCTCAAGAAGAGAAATAACCTAAGAAAGAACAAGTGAGAAACTGTCTTAGAGAGAAATAATGCAACGAACAAAGGTATTCATGATCATTGATTGAAGAGAAGGATAAAGTGGAGAGAGTTCCTTGAAGAAAATAGGTAGTTTCTCCAATTTTATGATGATCACCCTTAAACTGAGAAAAACTAAATCCAGACTGGAGCAATTGAGGGATACAACTTGGTATTTACTAGAAATAAACCGAGATTGGTAATGGGAGGTCACCGAGGGACTATATAACAATGAAGGGACCTCCTTGTGAAAAGAAAATAAAATTGATAAAATACATGATAAACCTGTAGAGACCCTGAACTTATTCAAAAGAGGGAAACTTCTTTTGTTGTCAAAGGAGGAAGGAGATTAACTGGTGATGACCTCCCCCTTCTCTCCTGCCAATGAGGGGTCATTGTGACCTCCTGGTCTAGGATCGTTCAAGTCTTCGAGTTGAATGACTCGTTGGGCTCCCAATGGAATTGATTTAACTTGACACATGCCCTTTTTCACTCTCTCAGCACCCGCAATGTTGCACCTGCGGACCCTCTCATTAGCGCTTTTCATTTCTTGCACCCACAACCTTAGCTCTTGATGCTAGGTTCCTCTCTTGATATGACCATGGACTGCGACCGCAGGCCAACTCCCTTCACGACCATGCACTTCGGGACTTTCACAAGATATTTCCTCCTTTTCCCGATTTCTGAATCGGCGAATCCTTCAGGACCAGATCTACATTCCATGTCCTCCTTGCGATCAACGGTTGTGATCGAATCGCGAGTTCGAACTTCGTGAGTTCTGTCTCCTCTCGAATATGCTTTATCCAAATGTGAATCAGTGAGGCATTGATCCCTTTCCACTCTTCCTTCCAGATCCAATGGCCTGGTTTGAAATTTCTCTTCAGAACTTCACGAAGATCCTAGGCTTGCTTCTAGAAAACCTTTCGAAGATCCTCCTCCCGAAATTCTCGAAATTCTGCCACCTGTCTTCCCCTCAATGATGGATGACTTCTTTGTCTTCAGGAATTCTGTAAGTCCTCGACTCCTTTTCACACTTAGTGCAATTTCTCCTTTCGAGACTTAGATTGTTCTCAAAGGATTTTTGCACTCCTTGTAGAAAACTGTGCAACTCTCCTACGAATTTTCTCGACTTGAAAACCTTCAAGGTTCCAAGTTCCTCTGTGAGTTTCTCGTTCCCTCCTGGCAACTTCTTTCCCTTCCTCCTGAGCTTATAAGGTGACCTCACAACACCTTAGGCACACTCCTTGTGATTGGCTCAGTTCTTAAATGACTTCTCCCTCGACCTTATGGAAAGGTCTAAGGCATCTCCTTTCCTTTGTCGATGCACTTCTTGCAAATCCTTCCTTCACCCTAATGTTCAGCAATTCTGGGACTCCTCTACACCTTCAGCCATGTATTTCCTGGGTATGCTCACACAAGCTTGATTCCCTCCTGGAAGAGTATTCTAGAGTGTTCAGTAACTCTGAATTGTGCCTCTCTCCACACAGTATTTATTTTCAAGGGACTTAACCACCTTGAAATCTCTCCCTGAGTCTATAAATTAATCTAGTGTACCCTTCTCGTGAATTCTCTTCTGACTCCATTGAGTTTAGATCCTCACTTCTTGCGTTGACTTACAGAGTTTCCCTACTTTGTCACGCACTCCTTTCACTTATCCTAGAGAACCAGACTTAACCTAACACACTCGTGGATAGAAAACTGTATCTCTATTCCTGCAGATGAGTTCTAACATTCATCTACAATTCACAAACATGTAAAAGACATTCATACCACAACATCCATTGAACAGAAAGACAAAATAGTAAAAAAATTCATTTTCTATTATTGGTGGAATTCCAAATTACGATGATGGAGTCTGAGCTACAACTGATTCTCGGCTCTCAGCATTTCTCTCCTAGCTAACTCTATCCTAGATAACCTCCTATCATCTAACTATCATCTAACAGTTCACCACCCAACCTCTAATTTGCTTACAATACAAAGATTTATACAAGAGGAGCTCAATGAGATTCCCTCGCAAGCTAACTAATGGTGTCAAATCACCATCACTAATGCTTATCGAAAGGAAAAATTACAATGATATAAATTCTTCTCCAAATCGCACACAAATCCATTTTGTCATCAACCTATTAATGGCGACCTTATCTCCAGCTTGTGCAAATGCATGATTTGTCTCTTCCATCTTGTCTTCAATTAATGCTTGGATCACGCCTTGGATTCTCGAGGCAAAAATGAGAGGGAGGCACCTCTCCTTCTTTGAATGCACACCACACATGTTTATTAGTTGGCGCATGCTGAGATGGAGTGATGCTCCTGCATCATACTCCACAGTGGAAAAAATCATGAGCTCTTTCTCATGAGCTCTCCAACATCGATAAAATCCACTTGGATCCCAAATTTTCTCCTGGAGATGTCTCTCAGCTCCTCTTCTTTTCCATTACTGCTCCTACATCATCCTCGCTGCTCGTGCATGTTTCTTCTTGTCCAACCTCCTCTTCCTGACTAGTTTCTTTGTTGAATCTGACATTAGCTTTCTTATCTCCTCAATCACCTCGTCCAACTTCTCAATCGGTTGATTCCTCTATTGCATACTAGCTCGTTGCACCTGCTTCTTGTCGATGGGCAAATCACATTGATTTCCCAAGACATCTTCTTCCTTTTTTTCCTTAAATAATCATTCTGCTATAGTCTTCACTTATGCAGGATTCTCATCACTGAACTACTGCTCAACTACCACTTCTCCTGACATATTCGCTCCTGCTAGTTCTTCGGTTTCTCCTGTTTTAGCTTCCTCCAATTGTTCCTCATGATGGTGTGGTCCTTCATCTACTTCCAATATAACATGTTGTATGTGCATGCTTTGCACTGCCACTCTTCTTTCAAGAGCTTCTAATTCTTCACACATATCAGCAAAGTCTATGTTGTCTTCTCCCTCTTCTGCTGCAGACCCCAGTGTTGCAGTCATCTCCTGTTCAGCTTCCTGGCTGAAAATGTCGAGTGATTCTGTTGAATGTTCTTCTTCTTCCATTGTAATAGACCTCAGTATATGTTCCTTTTCCTCCTTGATAGTCTCTTCTTGTTGTCTCCATGTCGCATCTGCAACATCTATGCTAGCCCATCCTCGGCCGCTTGTTAGGAATACATTGACTCCCCCAATGATCAAAACGTCCCTCTGGTCCTCCTCCTTTGTTGTGATGAATGTTTCTAACTTGTCATCATATTCATTCACGCGGATCCCAGTTCTGCGCAAATCTCCATTTGAGTGGGGTTCTTATTCCACCTCCTCTTCATCTACCAACGAACTCTCAGATGAGCTCATCTCTTCTCCCTTTCCCACCTGGAAATCTAGGATGTCTTCTCTGCCCACCTGGAATTTTATGATATCCACTGATCCCTTCTCATTTCCCACCTGGAAATCCATGAGACTCTTTCCATATATATTTCCCTTATGACTGAGGTTTTCAACATGCCTCAGCCACCTCTTTAACACCTGTTGCTGCGTCCTGGCCAACAACTTCTGAACATGCCATCTGATTGTCCTTTTCAAATGCCATTCGTACCTCCAGTGCACCTTTGACTCCTGCTACATCCTAAATCTAAGATTCTCCATCTGCGCTCATATTTCACTGAGCTCCTTATTCATCTCCGCTCTGGTATTCTGTGAGTGGACTCTTCCTCCTTCTCATTTATGAGCTTCGACGTCTATCTTTCTTTGTCTACAACCCAACTAGCTGCTTTATCATCTATTGCATGCCTTGCAATAGTTCCAATAGAGAATCACACCCTGTCTCCCCATCTTACAGAAATCAATTCTGCACTAGCTCCTTTGTCTCTTTCCCTCCGCTGAGAGAAATCATGTTCTGATAGCACTTGGTATCATAGTATCTCCTTCATTTCCCTTCTTCCAAACTCTACAGATGAAGTCAAGCTTTGATGCCACTTGGTGATGACCTCCCCCTTCTCTCCTACCAATGAGGGTTCATCGTGACCTCCCGGTCTAGGATCGTTCAATTTGTCGAGTCAAATGACTCGTTGGGATCCCAATGGAACCGATTTAACTTGATACAGGATCTTTTTCACTCTCTTGGCACCCACGATGTGGCACCTGCGGACCCTATCATTAGCGCTTTTCAGTTCTTGCACCGACGACCTTAGCTCTCAATGCTAGGTTCCTCTCTTTATGTGACCACGAACTGCGACCACGGGCCAACTCCCTTCACAACCCTGCACATCGAGACTTTCACAATCTATTTCCTCCTTTTCCCGATTTCTGAATTGATGAAGGCTCTGAAACCAGATCTATGGTCAACATTCTCCTCGCGATCAATGGTTGTGATCGAATCACGATTTCAAACTTCGTGAGTCTTATCTCCTCTCGACTCCACTTTCTTCGAATGAAAATCAGTGATGTGTTGATCCCTTGCCACGCATCCTTCTAGATCCAATGACCTGGGTTTGAAATATCTCTTTGTGACTTCGTGAAGATCCTAGGCTTTCTCCCGGTAAACCTTCCGAAGCTCCTCCTCCCGAACTTATCGATCTTCTGCCACCTGTCTTCTCCTCGACAATGGATGACTTATACGTCTTCGAGACTTCTGTAGGTCCTCAAATCCTTTGCACACTTAGCACAATTTCTCCTTTTGAGACTTAAACTATTCTCGAAGGCTTTCTGCACTCCTTCAAGAAATCTATGCAACTCTCTTGTGACTTTTCTCGGCTTGAAAACCTTCAAGGTTCCAAGTTCCTCTGTGATTGTCTCATGGCCTCCTGGAAAATTATCGCCCTTCCTCCTGAGCTTCTAAGGTGACTTCAAAACACCTTAGGTGCACTCCTTGTGCTTGGATCAGTTCTTCAATGGATTCTCCCTCGTCCTTATGGAAAGGTGTAAGGCATCTCCTTTCCTTTGTTGATGCACTTCCTGCAAATCCTTCCTTTACCAGAATGTTCAGCAATTCTGGGACTCCTCTACTCCACTGAGTTCAGATACACACTTCTTGCGTCAGCGTATAGAGTTTCCCTACTCTGTTTCCCACTCATTGCACTTATCCTTGAGAACCAGACTTAACTTAACACACTCACGGATATAAAACTATATCTCTATCCCTCCAGATGATTTCTAACATTCATCTACAATTCACAAACATGTAAAATACATTCATACCACAACATCCATTGAACAAAAAGATAAAACAAGAAAAGTTGTCATTTTCTATTAATGGTGGAATGCCAAATTACAATGGTGGAGTCCGAGCTCCAACTCAGTCTCTACTCTCTTCATTTCTCTCCTAGCTAACTCTGTCCTGGCTAACCTCCTATTGTCTAACTATAGTCTAACAGTTCATCACCCAACCTCTACTTTTCTTACAATACAAATATTTATACAAGAGGGGCTCAATGAGTTTCCCTCGCAATATAACTAATGGTGTGAAATCACCATCCCTAATGCTTATCAAAAGGCCAAATTACAATGGTGGAAATTATGCTCCAAATTGGACAGAGATCCATTTCGTCGTCAACCTATTAATGGCGACCTGATCTCCAGCTTATGCGAAAGCATGATTTGTCTCTTCCATCTTGTCCTCAATTAATGCTTGGATCATGCCTTGGATTCTTGAGGAAAAAATGAGAGGGCGACACCTCTCCTTCCTTGAATGCACACCACGCGTGTTGACTAGCTGGCCCGTGCTGAGATGGAGTGATGATCCTACATTAGTAACCTTCCTAGATCAACTTAAGATTGGAAACTAGTTGAATCATTTCCCTTGTGCTATCATGGCTTGGCATGGGGGTGGTGTATTGTAGGAAGGAACTCTAAAGTATGACCTAAGGTTGGGAGGAAAGGCATCCTCTCTTAGTCAGTTGGTGTTGGTTATTTCCCTGATCAGATAAGTTTATAAATTGGTTTGTTTAATTGTGCATGATTGATGTATACATGAATCTATCTGATTTAATGGGAAATGTAAATGCTTGCAATGAATGAAATGAGTCCTTGAATAAATGGGATATAATTGACATTATTCTCATATAATCTATTAAGTTATGAAAATAGACTAGCATGAGCAATCTGTATCCCTAATAACCTTGCAGTTTGAGAGGAAAGTTTGCGAGAGGTATGATGTCGAGAAGGTCCCTATGAGGAATAGAGAACATTCGGTCATGAGGAAATATTGATATTTATGTGGAAATCTTGCAAGATATGCAAGAATATTATCTCAAATGAAGTTGATAGGCCTTTGATGGTCTTAGAGCAGTTTTTCAACTCTTGAAGACCTTGTCAGAACCTTGCACAACCTTGAAAATTGGCTAAGTCCAAAAATCAGAGCATTAGCCAGCAAAAAAACCCAGTGTTAAGTTGGGAGAGTTAATAGCCATTGATTTAGTAGGGTGAGTGGATGTAATCCCTTCATCAAGAAGGCATCATCATTGCAATCTATTGAATGTCGGTACTCATGTGAAGTATGACGATGGCAATGAAGTACTAGATACATAACTAGGACTGTCGATTCGTCGAGAGTGACATAGATGAAATCTAGACCACTGATGTTAAAAGCATCGTTGTTGGGAAATAAAAGAGAGATGAAGTTAGGTGATAGGTTTCAAGAGTGACCAATGACGATGAAGGTTTTGAAAGGAAATGAGAGTCGTTGATCATCATGTAGGTGAGAGTGATCTTCGTCATAGATTACTGAAGGTTCTACTTAAGTGAGAAAAAGGAGATGATGATGTCATGTTGATGTGACATGTCAACATGGTAGCGACCAGGTTTCTCTCAGGGTGACATGTGTCACAGAGTGTCCCTGGAGGAGGTTGGAATCCTTATAACCTCAATTACAATCTAGACCATTAGATATGGATATGGTGAGATCCTATCCATTCACCAGAAGATGGCGAGTAGAGGCTTGGGTAAGACCTAGGGAATGAGCCAACGATGAAAATTATTTTAAGGTTAAACAAGATATGTTGGATGGTGGAATGAAAACATGAAATATCAGTCGTGAATCCCTGTAGGTCCCATATGCTTTTCATAGAAGAGGTTAAGAAAATGGACATTAATCATCATGCAAGATTTAGGTGACGATGAGATTTAAATTGTTTCCGTCCAAGTTCTAAGAATTGTTAGATCTGAGGTTAAACCCACCAACAACATCATCGTCAAAACATTTAGCGGTGGGGGTGATGATGCTCCATGGGGGTAGAATCCCTAAAAATGAAAAAAAAATCCCAAGTGATAGAGTTCGTTCATCTTGAAAGCCCACTGGGCCAGGAGGAAGAATCCACGTTAGTGTCACATTGGATAGCATGAGTAGTAGGGAGCCACATGGATGTCACGTGTAAGTGAGGTGGATTTTCCAATGAGAGACTTAAACTTCGGAAGAATGTAACTTTAGATCCCAATCTCATATTTGGGCATGGTCACAATCATTGCAAATATCACGACGAGTAGAATCCATCTATGGTCCTTACGATTAGATCATATCTGAGTTGAACAAGAGAAATATTAACATCCCACTAGCCTAAGAGAGGATTAGGGGTTTGGGTGTGTCACAGAGTGGTATCATATCAATGTTCAAACTCTAGGCTTGAATGAGTCACCAAGGCCACTTGAAACCATTTAAAAATGTTTTTGATGTTGTTTAACATGCATGATTTAATTTGGTAATGTAATTAATAATGATTGTTTTTGTTCCAGCACATAGGACGTACTGAAAAGTATCATAGGTGAATTTTACAACATAGTATGGAGGATACCTCACACCTCATAGATGAGTAATTTGATGGCCAGAGTGATAGAGAAACCCCTCCAAATTTGATGGTCACTGTTATAATTATGAAGGCAGACAATGGGAGGTTCATGAGAGCTCATTCTAAGTAGGTAGAGTTGAATGCAATGTTACTGCAGAGATTTTCTAAGATTCAAAAACAATTGCAACAAGGCCCAAGTAATGCAAAGTTGTAACACTTCGAGAGGTTGAAAACCCCTTCAAATGCTTAGAAGCATGGATTTTCTCATAGCAATGTGGTAAATAGTTATTTTAGATAGAGACACTGAGATTCCAATAAAGGAAGATCTAGTGGAAGTATATCCATGGATTCATCTAGCAGGAAGACTACTTAGATATACCACTCCATTAGTGGCACATAGTTGAGTGTCCCTAAGAATAAAAAGAGGAATAATTCTCATAGTTCTATGACTGAAGAATTCAAGAAGGCTAAGCCTCCTACCTTTGATGGATAAATTAATAAAGGAGAATAATTCGAGGCATGGTTGTTTGGTTTGAAGAAGTACTTTCAGGTACATAACTAATCTGAAAATACCAAGGCAAGGATTGTCATTTTTAACCTAAATGGGTGAGCTTCCATATGGTGGGAATACCTCAAGGATATCAAGGGATTAAAGGAAAGAAAACTAACCTAGAAACAATTTGAGAAATAATTTAGCAAGGCTTACCTATCAGAGAAATATCATGACAACAAAATTAAGGAATTCCATGAGAATAAGTTGGGACAACTTACCATGGACGCATATTCCAAAAGTTTTATGGAGTTGTTGAGGTATGTCCCTTACCTCAAGGATGATAAAGTGAGAGTGCATTGTTTTCTCAGTGGATTTCCACAATCCTATCAAGAGAGGATTGAGTTTGATAAACCCAAGACATTGGAGGACACTATTTGGAAGGTCAAGTGTTTCTATGACCATTCTAAGCATAAGCAAGAGCCTTCAAAAGATTGGAAAAGGAAGAACAAGAGTGGATTCCAGAATAGGGATTCAATTCCTTTTCACATAAGAATCCAAGGTAAGGTGCAGACTTTGGTTACCCAAGAAGAATTGTACATTAGCATAATTTCCCATCTCAATGTGGAAATAGGATAGTAGAGCAAGCAAGAGAAAGAGAAGATGAACACAAGAAACGAACTTTCCAATATTGGGGATGTGGAGAGCCACACCTATTGATGGATTGTCCTCATAGACAACATGACAACAGGAAGGTGTATAATGTGCAGGAGGAAGATACAGTCAATTATGTAGCTAGAAGTGTCCCAAGGATATATACAGTTGTGGAAAATCGACAAGAAGACCATTAATCCTTTGTGGTGGAATTGGAAGGTATTATTACCAATCAACCTATCTCTATTTTAGTTGACCCAATATCTAATGTTAGTTATATTTCACCGTGATTTTTTGAGGCATGCTCATTATAGATAAAGAAACATGCAATAGCATGTTTAGTTCAATTATCCACTGGAACAAAAAGGAAAGCGGTCAAGGTGATTAAAACCTATCCAATCGAATTGAATGGACTACAGATCTAGGTGGCCTTGAATATCCTAACTCTAGGCTCATATGATGTATTTTTGGGTATGGATTGGCTAGTTTTCCAAAAGGAAAAACTAAATTGTAATGAGAATATTTTTGAATGTGAAGATAATGAAGGAAATGCAATAATTTTGAAAGGCATTTGGAAACTCGTTTCAATGCAGAAAATATCACTGTTGCAACTCAATAAGTTCAGTAGAAAAGGGTGCCCCTTGTATGTTATACAAGTAATTAACTTATATTAACGCAAGGATATTAAGGTTGAAGATCACCCTGTGCTATAGGAATTCATAGATGTGTTTCCAAAGGAAGTACCTAGACTACCTCCAAAAAGATATCTTGATTTTTCTATATATCTTGTGCCTAGAGCAGTACCAACATCAAATTACCTTACGAAATGAGCATACCAGAGTTAGTGGAGTTAAAGATGAAGTTGAAGGAAATTGTGGATAAAGGTTACACCATGCCGAGTGTATCTCCATGGGTAGCACCATCCCTTTCTGTAAAGAAGAAGGATGGTACCTTAATACTATGCATCAATTATAGGCAATTGAACAATATGACCATAAAGAACATGTGTTATTTACCTAGGATAGATGATCTCTTTGACCAACTCATAGGAGCTTCAGTTTTCTCAAAAGTCGATTTGACGTCAAGATATCACCAAGTCAGAACCAAAGAAAATGACATACACAAGACAACCTTTAGAATGAGGTACATGCACTATGAGTTTGTAGCAGTTCCATTTGGGCTTACAAATTCATTAGCTACATTCATGTGTCTAATGAATGACATTCATAGAAAATATTTAGACAATTTTGTCTCGGTATTTGTGGATGACATTTTGGTGTATTCTAAGACCAAAGAAGAGCATGAAGAGCATATTAGGATGGTTCTACAAGTGCTGAGGGAGCACCAATTGTACACTAACTTCAGAAAATGTGATTTCTTCAAAAAACAAATCCAGTACTTAGGCCACATAATCTCAATAGAAGGAGTGGAAGTGGATCTCGAAAATATTAAGGAAATCATGGATTGGCCTACCCCTAGGAATGTGATGGAAGTAATATCCTTCATAGGGTTGGATGGATATTACAGAAGGTTCATATATGGATTTTTCAAGATTGTTAATCCTATTAATTCATAGCAAAGAAAAGGGAAGAGATTTGTATGGTCACCAAAGTGTGAAGATAGCTTCCAGTAGCTGAAGCATTTCTTGACTAATGCCCATGTTTTAAATATTGCAGATCCTGAAAAATATTTCTTGGTTTGGATTCATTCTTGCAAATAGGGACTAGGTGGAATTATTATGCAAGAAGGGAAAGAGATTTGTTATGAATCACGAAAAATGAATGACCATGAGAAGAAATATGTTACGCATGATCTGGATCTTGCAGCAATCGTGCATGCATTGAATATGTGGAGACACTACTTGCTCGAGAGAATATTTGTCCTAGTGAAATACCACTATGGTATGAAGTATATGTTCGACCAATCGAGGTTGAATGCTAGACAGGATAGGTGGATGGCGTTGATTAGCAAGTTTGATTTCGAAATGAAACACATAAAGGGGAAGGAAAATAAATAGGTAAATTCACTCAGTCGAAGTGTGCATACTATACACTTAGAAGCAGCAAGTGTAGGGGAGTTTGATATGAAGAAAAGGATTAAAACCCTCTTGCAGGAAGACAAGTTCTTCAATCAATTCACAAAATGGTTACAATAAGAACCCAGGGAAAAGAAATACAAAAGATATCATCTTGAGGATAATAATATGTTGTTGTATAACAATAGGTTGTATGTACCTAATTCAACAAATTTGCGGCATTTCATTATGGAGGAGTTCCATAGAAGACCTTATGTAGGTCATCGTGGTTACCAAAAAATGGTAACAACCGTAAGAAAAATGTGTTATTGGCCTACAATGAAGTAAGAAATTTCTCAGTACATTGCAAAATGTTTATATTTCCAATAAGCAAAAGCTGAGCACAAACGCCATGTTGAGTTATTACAACCTTTGTGAATTATAGAGTGGAAATGGGAAACTGTTTCCATGGATTTAATTATAGGTATACCAAGGAAAGTAAATAAACATGACGTGATAATGGTTATGGTGGATAAGCTGAGCAAGGAATATCACTTTATCCCCATTAAATATACTTTCAAATCCATAGGTGTTGCTAATGTTTTTATGAAAGAAATTTTTAGATTGCATGGTTTTCCCAAGACCATAATCTTGTATAGAGATGCCAAATTCACCTCACGTTTTTTTTAAATATTTTTTTTGGGATTAGGAGAACAATTGGTGTTTAGCAAGGACTACCATCCTCAAAGAGATGGTCATACCAAAAGAGTGAACAAAGTATTAGAAGGCATGTTGAGGATGCATGTTATACATTAGCTTAAGCAGTGGGAAGAATATCTACCTCTGGTAGAGTTTGCCTACAACAATGGTTATTAGGAATCATTGAAAATGAGCTCATTTGAGGTTCTATATGGAAGGAAGTGTAGAGTTCCAATAAGTTGGGATAGTCCAATGGATATAATTACACTTGTACCATAATTGTTTAAAGAGATGGAATAGGCCATGGTTAAAATAAGGAAGAATATGAAAGTCACCCAAGATAGACAAAAGAGTTATTCAGACAGTAAGAGAACTCTGTGAGAGTTTAAAGTGAGAGATCATGTGTATCTCCGAGTGAAACCCAAGAGAATTTCCCTGAGAATGGGGATGTGTGCTAAGTTAGCACCATGCTACTACGGACCTTTTGAAGTCATGGAGAGAGTGGGACATGTAGCATAGAGACTTGCATTACCACCTACAGTTAAATCTCACAATGTGTTCCATGTGTCCTTGTTAAATAAATATGTACATGATTATGATCATGTTATTGATTGGACTGTGATACAAGTGGAACCAGAGGGAGAGTTGCATCCCCAACTTCAATGAATCATGGACAGGAGAGAAAGAATTCTCTGAAACTGAGCCATCGTATAGTTCAAGGTGAAATGGAAGCACTTTGGTGCAGATGAGGCTACATGGAAGCTAGAATATGCATAATATCGGCATACCCATTTTTGTTTTTTATATAACTTTATATACATGGTGTTTTAAACACCAAGGATGGTGTTTATTTAAGGGGTAGGGGAATGTAACACCTTGTTTTCCCCAAAGACTATAATTATGCTAAGACTTCATATGATTATGTTTATGGAGTATACAATTGTGTTTTAATTAATGAAAACAAAGAACAATTGACTGAAAGGGAACATCCTTGAGAGTATTAGCCATGATACACAACTGAGAATTGATGAAGAAGGAATTGATTGAGTGGTTGGGTAAGGTGGAGCTGAGATGTTTTTATGAAGAAAACATGAAGCTTATTTAATAAGACAACTTATGATTACAAAGAATAAACATACACTTACCAACATACCACCTCAGAATGAAACCACGTGACCAATTATCAAGGTCAAATCAATGGTTGAGGCAACTAATAAGTGTCGATGATTTGATTTTTGATGAAGGAACAGGTAAAATGAAGTAACCTAATGCGAAGGACACCATGAAATTTCCCATTCAATATTGGATTGTAGGCAACAGGTTGCATCTATAGGAAGTCATAGAAATTCCAAGAAGATTGGAGGAGGAAGAGACCAAAGGTGGAAAAGAGACCACCAGACTAGATCATACCACCAACAGAGAGAGGGGTGTGGGAAGGCTACCAGAAGGTGCACACAAGCAGAAACAATAAGCACGCATGATAATAAAGAGTTAGACACCAAGTAAAACATCAAAGGCCAGAACATGAAGGATATCGAGAAGAGAAATAACCTGAGAAAGAACAAGTGAGAATCAGGCTCACAGAACAATGGTGCAACGAATAGTGGTTTGCATGATCACCGATTGAAGATAAGGAGAAAGTGGAGAGATTTCCTTGAAGAAAAAAGGATCCTTGTCCAATTTTATGATGATCACCCTGAAACTGAGAAGACCCAGATCCAGACTGGAGAAATAGAGGGCTACAAATTCATACTTACTAGAAATAAACCATCACTGGTAAGGGGAGTTCACTGAGGGACTCTATAGTAGAGAATGAACTCCCCTGTGTAGAGGAAATCCAGTTGATAAACTACCTGATAAACCTGTAGAGACTCTAATATCAGTGGGAAGGGGGCAACTTTTTTTGTTTTCATAGGAGGAAGGAGAGTAGCCTTCCTGGATCATCTTGATCTTGGAAACCAGTTGAATCATTCCCCTTGTGGTATCAAGTCTTAGCAGGGGGGTGGATTATTGTAGGAAGGCACTCTATAATATGGCCTAAGGTTGGGAGGAAATTCGTCCTCTCTCATTCAATCGATCTTGGATATTTTCTTGATAAGATAAGTATATAGCTTGGTTTGTTTAATTGTGTATGAATGATGTATACATGTATTTTTTTTTATTTAATGTGAAATGTAAATTCATGTAATGAATGAAATGATTCCTTGAATAAATGGGATTTACTTGACATGGTTCTCATGTAATCTATTAAATTATGAAAATAGACTAGTATGAGTAGTCTATATCTATGAGAACCTTGCATCATGAGAGGAAAGTTTGCAAGATATGGAAAAAAACTTCATTTTTCCAGTGGTGTGAGAGTTTTGATATCGTGAAGGTCCCTATGAGGAATAGAGGACCTTGAGTCCTAAGGAAATCTTGATATTTATGTGGAAATATTGCAAGACATGCAAGAATCCTATCTCAAATGAAGTTGATAGGTCTTTGATGGTATTAGAGTAGTTTTCCAAATCCTGAAGACCTGGTCAGAACCTTACAGAACCATGAAAATTGGATAAGTCCCAAAATAGGAGTGTTAGCAAGTGGAAAAACTGAGTGTTAAGTTAGGATATCTCATAGTCGTTGATTCGGTAGGGTGAGTGGATGTCAGCCCTTTGTCGGGAAGGAATTGTTGTCACGAACAATTGAATGTCGAAACTCATGTGAAGTTTGATTATGATGATGAAGTCCCAGAGATGGAACTAGTACCGTCGATTCGTCAGGAGTGACATCGACAAAATATAGAATGTTGATTCTAGAAGCATCGTCGTCAGGAAATATAAGAGTGATGAAGTTGGGCAATGTTTTTCAAGAATCGTCGATGATGATGAAGGTTTTAAAGGAAACAAGATTCGTCCATCCTCATGTAGGAGAGAGTGATCTCTATCGTAGATTGTTGAAGGTTCTACTTAAGTGATAAAAATGGGACGATGCCATCATGTTGATGTGGTATGCTAGAATGGCATCCAACAAGTTTCTCTAGGGGTGACACATGTCACTGAGCGGCCTCAAAGGAGGATGGAATCCTTATAACCTTGATTACAATATAGACCATTATATTTGGATGTGGTGAGATCGTAGTCATTCATCGAAATATGGCGAGTAGAGGCTTGTCTAAGACCCGGGGAATGAACCGATGATAAAAAAATATTTAGTCTTAAATGAAAATCGTTCGATGTTGGAATGACGAGATGAAATCTCATCCGTGAATCCCTATAGATCCCATATTTTCATCGTAGAATAGGTCAAGAGAATGGATGTTAATCGCCATGCAATATGTAGGTGACGATGAGATCTGAATTGTTTCCTGTCAGGTTCTGAGAATCATTAGATCTGATTTTAAACCTTCCAATGACATTGTTGATGGAACATTCAATGTTGGGAGTTATGATGATCCAAGGGGTAGAATCCTCGATGAAAATGAAAGTAGACCCAAGTGATCGAGGTCATTGATCAAGAAATCCCACTCGACCAGGCGGTTGAAGCCACATTAGCACCACATCAGATGGCATGAGTGGTAGGCATCCATATGGATTCCATGTGGAAGTGAGGTGGATTTTCCAGTGAGAGATTGAAACTTGAAAATATTGTAACATTAGATCCTAATCTTATACTTGGGAATTGTCACGGTCGTTGGAAATCTCATAGCGAGTGGAATCCATTTATGGTCCTTAGGATTAGATCAAATATGAGATGAGAAAGAAAAATATTAACATCCCACTAGCCTAAGAGAGAGTTAGGGGGTCAGGTGTGTCACAAAGTTGTATCAGAGTAGATTTCAAACTCTAGGCTTGAATGGGTTGCCAAGGCTACTTGAAATTGTTTAAGAAAGTTTTTGATGTTGTTTAACATGCATGATTTAAATTGGTAATGTAATTACTAATGATGATTGTTTTTTGGCACATAGGACATATTGAAAGGTAGTAGAGTTGAATGGTACAAAGTAGTATGGAAAATACCTCGCACCTCATAGATGAGGAATCTGATGGACGGAGGGATAGAGAAATCCATCCATATTTGATGGCCACTATATAATTTTGAAGGAAAACATAGAGAAGCTCATGAGAGCTCAGGCTGAGTAGATAGAGTTGAATGCAGTGTTACTATAGAGCTTGTCTGATATTCAAAAACTCCTACAACAAGGCCCAAGTAATGCATATTTATGGCAGTCAGAGAGGTTGAAAACCCCTTCAGATGCTCAGAAGCATGGATTTTCTCAATGATATGTGGGAAAGAGTTCTTCCAAAAAGAGGCATCGGGATGCCAAGAAAGGAATATCTAGTGGAACTATATGCATGGAGTCATTTGGAAGGAAGACTAATTTGATAGAAAAGTCCAATAGTGGCATGGAGTCGATTTTACCTTAGAAGAAAAATATGAAGAATACTTAGAGTTCTTTGATTGAAGAATTCAAGAAGGCTAAGTCGCCTACCTTAGATGGATAAATTAAGAAAGGAGAAGAAGTTGAGGCATGTCTATTTGTTCTGAAGAAGTACTTTCAGGTACATAAATACCCTTAAAATACAAAGGAAAGGATTTCCATTTTCAACCTGAATGGAGGAGCTTCCATCTGGTGGGAATAGCTTAAGGATATCAAGGGGTTAAAAAAGAAAACAGACTTGGAAATAATCTGAAAAATACTTCAGCAAGGCTTACCTATCGAAACAAAATTATGATGAAAAAATTAAGGAATTCTATGAGAATAAGTTGGGAGAACTTACCATGGACGCATATGACAAAAGGTTTATGGAGTTGTTGAGGTATGTCCCTTACCTCAAGAATGATAAAACAAGAGTGCATCATTTTCTTAGTGGATTTTCATAGTCCTACCAAGATTGGATTGATTTTGATAAACCTAAGACATTGGAGGAAACTTTTTGGAAGGCCAATTGTTGTTATGACCAGTCTAAGATTAAGAAAGAGCCTTGAAAAGATTGAAAAAGGAAGGACAAGACTGGATTCTAGAAAAAGGGATTCAAGTCCTTTTCACATAAGAATCGAAGGAAAGGTGCACAATTTGGTCAGCTAAGAAGAAGTGTACATCAGCATAATTTCCCATCTCAAAGTGGAAATAAACTAACAAAGCAAGCAAAAGAAAGAGCAGAGGAACCCAAGAAAGGACCTTTGCAATGTTGGGTATGTGGAGAGCCACACCTATAGAGTGATTGTCCTCACAGATATCATGATAGGATGAATATTTACAATATGGAGGAGGCAACTATAGTCAAAGATGTAGCTAGAAGTGTGCCAAGGATATATGCATCTGTGGAAAATAGAAAAGAAGACAACCAAGCCTATGTGGTGGAATTGGAAGCTATTATTACCAATCAAACTACCCCTATTTTGATTGACTCGGGATCTAACCTCAGTTATATTTCACTGAGATTTGTTGAGGCATGTTCATTGTAGTGAAAGAAAAATGCAAGAGAATGGTTGGTTCAATTAGCCATTGTAACAAAGAGGAAAGTGGTCGAGGTGATTGAAGCATGTCCAATCGAATGAATGGACTACAGGCTCAGGAATCCTTGAATATCCTACCCCTAGGCTCATATGACATATTTTTGGGTATGGATTGGATGGCTTCCCACAAGGTAAAACTAAATTGTTATTAGAAGATTTTGGAATGTGAAGGTAATGAAGGAAATGCAAGAATTTTGCAAGGAATTCAGAAGCCTGTTTCAGTGCAGAAAATATCAATGTTGCAATGCAAGAAGTTCAGTATAAAAGGGTGCCCCTTGTATTCTATACAAGTACTTAATTCAGTTAAAAGAAAGGAGTTGAAAGCAAGGAGCTGAATGTTGAAGATCACCCTGTGCTATGGGAATTCAGAGATATGTTTCCTGAGGAAGTACCTCGACTACCTCCGAAAAGAGATATTGATTTTTCTATAGATCTTGTGCATGGATAAGTGCCAACATAAAAATTACCTTACAAGATGAGCACACCATAGTTGGTGGATCTGAAGGTGCAATTGAAGTAAATGTTGGATAAAGGTTACATCAGGTCGAGTTTATCTCCATGGGGAGCACCAACCCTATTTGTAAAGAAGAAGTTTGGTACCTTAAGAATGTCCATTGGTTATAGTAAATTGAACAATATGACCATCAAGAACAAGTATCATCTTCCTAGGATAGATGATCTCTTTGACCAGCTCAGAGGAGCTACAGTTTTCTCAAAACTCAATTTGAGTTTGGCATATCACCAAGTTAGAATCAAGGACAAGGACATCCACAAGACAACCTTTAGAATGAGGTATGGGCACTATGAGTTTGTAGTGGTGCCATTTGGGCTTACAAATTCACCGGCTACATTCATGTGTCTAATGAATAGTGTTCTTAGAAGTTAGAAAATATTTAGATAATTTTTTTCTTGTATTTGTAAATGACATTTTAGTGTATTCCAAGGCCATAGAAGAGCATGAAATCCAATACTTAGGCCACATAATCTTAGCAAAAGGAGCGACAGTGGATCCCAAAAAGATTAAGGAAATCATGGATTGGCCTACCTCTAGGAATGTGATGGAAGGAAGATCCTTCATGGGGTTGGCTCGATATTATAGAAGGTTCATAAAGGGATTTTCCAATATTGGCAATCCTATTAATTCAGTGCAAATAAAAGGGAAGAGATTTGTATGGTAACCAGAGTGTGAAGGTAGCTTCTAGCAGCTGAAGCATCTCTTGACTATCGCAAACCCTGGAAAAGATTTCTTGGTTTTCATTGATGCTTGAAAATAGGGACTTTGTGGAATTATTATGCAAGAAGAGAAAGCTATTTGTTATGAATCATGAAAACTGAATGAGCATGAGAAGAAGTATGTTACCCAAAATTTGGAGCTTGCAGTAATCATGCATGCATTGAATATGTGGAGACACTACTTTCTATGGATAACATGTGTCATAATGATAGACCACTGTGGTTTGAAATATCTTTTCGACCAACCGAGGTTGAATGCTAGACAAGCTAGGTGAATGGCATTGATTAGTGAGTTTCATTTTTAAATCAAACACATAAAAGGAAATGAAAATAGAGTGGAATATGCACTCAAAAGTGTGCAGACTATACACTTAGCATAAACAAGTGTAGGGGAGTCTGATATCTAGAAGAGTATTAAAACCCTCTTGCAGGAAGACGAGTTATTCAATAAAGTCACAAAAGGGTTACTACAAGAACCCATGGAAAAGAAATATGAAATATATTAGCTTGAAGTTGATAATTTATTGTTGTATAACTACAGTCTTTATGTGCCTAATTCAACACATTTGATGCATTTTCTTATGGATGAGTTCCATAGAAGAGATTATGTAGGTCACCCTGGTTACTAGAAAATGGTAGTAGGAGTACGACAAATGTACTATTGGCCTGGACTGAGGCAAGACATTTTTTAATACATTGCAAAATGTTTAGAGTGCCAATAGGTAAAAGTTGAGCACAAACATTATGTTGGTTTATAAAAACCTTTTCAAATTCCATAGTGGAAATGGGAAACAATTTCCATGGATTTCATTACAGGTCTACCAAGGAAAATCAAGAAACATGATGTGATCATGGTTGTGGTGGATAAGTTGAGCAAGGTATCTCACTTTATCAACATTAAATTTGCTTTCAAGTCCATAGACGTTGTTAATATTTTTGTAAAATAAATTTTTAGACTGCATGGTTTTCCCAAGACCATAATCTCGAATAGATATGCCAAGTTCACCTCAAGTTTTTTTTTAAATATTATTTGTTGGATTAAGAATGCAATTGGCGTTTATCATGGCCTACCATCCTCAAAAAAATGGTCAGACCAAAAGAGTGAACAAATTTTTAGAAGACTTGTTGAGGATGCATTTTATGCATATGCCTAAGCAATGGGAAGAATATATACCCTTGGTAGAGTTTTCCTACAACAATAATTTTTTTAAATCATTGAAAATGAGCTTGTTTGAGGTTTTGTATGGTAGGAACTATAGAGTTCCAATTAGATGGGACATTCTAGTGGATAGAATCACACTTGGAACATAATTGTTGAAAGAGATGGAACAAACCATGTTTAAGATAAGGCATAATATGAAAGTCACCCAAGACAGACAAAAGAGTTATGTAGACATCAAGAGAACTCACTGAGAGTTCAAAGTGGGAGATCATATGTATCTCCGAGTGAAACCCAATAGAATTTCCCTGAGAATGGGGATGTGTGTTAAGTTATCACCCCACTACTATGGACCTTTTGAAGTCTCGGAAAAGAGTGAGGCATGTATCATACATACTCCCATTACCACCTTCAGTTAAATCTCACAATGTGTTCCATGTGTCCTTGTTAAATAAATATGTAGATGATTATAATCATGTTATTGATTGGACTATGATATAGGTGGAACCAAAGGGATAATTCCAAACTGAACCTCAATGTATATTGGACAAGAGAGAATCAATGCTCTAGAAATGATCCATCATACAGGTCAAGGTGTAATGGAATCACTTTGGAGCAGGTGAGGCTACATGGGAGTTGGAAGATGCCATGAGATTAGCATACCCATTTTATTTTTTGTATAATTGTATATACATGGTGCTTTAAACACTGAACACATTGTTTCTTTAAGGGGGAGGAGAATATAGCACCATGTTTTCCCCCAATACTATAATTATGCTAATACTTCATAAGATTATGTTTATGGAGCATGTAATTGTGTTTTAAGTAATGGAAACACCAAACAATTGACTGAGAGGAAACAACCTTGAGAGTACTAGACATGACACACAAGTGGGAATTGATGAAGAAGGAATTGGTTGAGTGATTTGGTAAGCTGGAGCTCAGATATTTTTATGAAGAAAACAAGAAGCTTGTTTAACAAGCCAACTTATGCTTGCAAAGCAGGAACATACACCTACCAGCGTACAAGATCAAAAGGAAACTGTGTGACCAATTATGAAGGTCATATCACCAGTTGAGGAAGTCAATAATTGTTGATGGCTCGGTATTTGAAGAAGGAAAGGGTTAGCTGGAGTAACCTAACACGGAGAAAACCACATAATTTCCCCTTCAGGATTGGACTGCAAGAAGCAAGTGGCGTCTATAAGAAGTCACAGAAATTCCAAGAGGATTGGAGGAGGAAGAGACCAAAGGTGGAAAATGCACTAGCAGAGCAGATCATACCACCCATAGAGAGAGGTTTGCGAGAAGGATACTAGAATGTGCACATAGGAATAAAAGAGAAGCAAAAACAACAACGAATAGTTAGTCACCAAGTGTGGCATCAGGGACCGGAACAGAAATGAGCTCAAGAAGAGAAAGAACCTAAGAAATAACAAGTGAGAAGTAGGCTCACATAACAATGGTGTAGGCAACAAAGGTGTTCATTGTCATTGATTGAAGAGAAGGAGAAAGTGGAGAGATTTCCTTAAAGAAAATAGGAATCTTATTCAATTTTATGATGATCACCTTAAAATAGAGAAGACCTAAATCCAAATTGGAGAAATAGAGTGCTACAACTTGGTACTTACTAGAAAGAAACCATCACTAGTAAAGGGAGGTCACCAAGGGACTGTATAAAAGAGAAGGGACACCCTTGTGAAGAGGAAATGCAGTTGATAAACTACTTGATAAACCTGTAGAGACCATGAGCTCAGTGGGAATGGGGAAACTTCTGTTGTTTTTCAGAGTAGGATGGAGAGTAAAATTCCTTGATCATATTAAGCTTGGAAACCAATTGAATCATTCCCCTTGTGGTATCATGGCTTGGCATGGGGATGGAATATTGTAGGAGGGCACTCTAGAGTATGGCCTGAGGTTGGGAGGAAAGGAATCCTCTCTCAGTTAGTTGATGTTGGCTATTTACTTGATCAAATAAGTGTATAAATTGGTTTGTTTAATTGTATATGAATGATCTATACATGTATCTGTCTAATTTAATGGGAAATGTAAATGCTTGTAATGAATGAAATGAGTCCTTGAATAAATGGGATATATTTGACATGGTTCTCATGTAATCTGTTAAATTGTGAAAAGAGACTAGTATGAGTAGTTTGTATCCCTAAGAACCTTGCAGTTTGAGGGGAAAGTTTGCAAGATATGGAAAAAAAATTCATTTGTCTAGTGATGTGAGAGTTTTGATGTTGGGTAGGTCCATGTGTGAGAGTTCATGAGGAAATATAGATCTTGATTCATGAGGAAATATATATCTTTATGTGGAAATCTTGAAGGATATGCAACAAGATTATCTCAAATGAAGTTGATAGGCCTTTGATGGTCTTAGACTGGGTTTCTGACTATTCAATACATGGTGAGAACCTTGCAAAACTCTGAAAATTGGCTAAGTCCAAAAATCATAGCGTTAACCAGTGGAAAACCTCAATTTTAAGTTAGGAGAGTTCATAGTTGTTGATTCGGTAGGGTAAGTGGATCTCAACCCTTCATTGAGAAGGCATCATCGTTGTGAAGGATTGAATTTTGGGACTCATGTGGAGTCTGACAATGACGATGAAATCCTAGAGATAGAACTAAGACTGTTGATTCGTCGGGAATGACATTGACGAAATATGGACTATTGATTCTAGAAGCATCGTCATCGAGAAATAGAAGAGTGGTGAAGTTGAGAGATGGGTTTCAAGAATAGTTGACGACGATGAAGGTTTTGAAAGGAAACAAGAGTCATTGATCATCATGTAGGAGAGTGATCTCCATCATAGATTGTTGAAGGTTATGCTTAAGTGAGAAAAAGGGGACGATAATGTCATGTTGATGTGGTATTCCATCATGGAAGCTAGCAGGTTTCTCTAGGGGTGACATGTGTCACATAGTGGCCCCGAAGGAGGATGGAATCTTTATAACCTTGATTACAATCTAGACCGTTAGATCTGGATGTGGTGAGATCCTAGTCATTCGTCAGAATATGGCAAGTATAGGTTTGGGAAAGACTTGGGGAATGAGTGGACAATGAAAAATGATGTGGGGTTAAATTACAGTTGTTGGATGGCAGAATGACGAGATGAAATCTCAACCATGAATCCATGTAGGTCTCATATGTTTGTCATAAAAGAGGTCAACATAATGGAAGCTAATTGTCATGCAAGATGAAGGTGACAAAGAGATCTGAACCATTGCCAACTAGGTTCTAAAACCTCTATATATGAGGTTAAACCCACCAGCGACACCATCGTTAGAAGATTCAGTGTTTATGGTGATGATGCTCCATGGGGGTAGAATTCCTGATGACAATGAAAGAAGGCCCAAGGGATTAGGACCATTGATCTAGAGAGCCCACTGGGCTAGGAGGAAAAATCCATGTTAGTTCCACATCGAATGGCATGAACTGTAGGAAGCTAGATGGATTCCACGTGGTAGTGAGGTGGATTTCCCAGTGATAACCTAAAACTTTGGAAGACTGTATCTTTAGATCTCGATCGTATATTTGGGCATGGTCATAGTCATTAGAAATCTCACAACGAGTGGAATCCATTTATGGTCCTTAGGATTATATTAGAGTTGAGTTGAGAAAGAGAAATCTTAACATCCCACCATTCTAAGAGAGGGTCAAGGGGTCGAGTGTGTCACAAAATCTACATTCAAATCCATAAATGTTGCTAAACTTTTTATAAAAGAAATTTGCAAATTGTATGGTCTACCCTAGACCATAATCTCGAACAAAGATGCTAAGTTCACATCAAGTTTTTGGAAAATCTTGNCGAGTGGAATCCATTTATGGTCCTTAGGATTATATTAGAGTTGAGTTGAGAAAGAGAAATCTTAACATCCCACCATTCTAAGAGAGGGTCAAGGGGTCGAGTGTGTCACAAAATCTACTTTCAAATCCATAAATGTTGCTAAACTTTTTATAAAAGAAATTTGCAAATTGTATGGTCTACCCAAGACCATAATCTCGAACAAAGATGCTAAGTTCACATCAAGTTTTTGGAAAATCTTGCTTGCAGTCTTGGGAATACAGTTGGCATTTAGCATGACATACAATCCTCAAATAGATGGTTAGACCAAAAGGGTGAACTGAGTGCTAGAAGACATGTTAAGGATTCATGTGATGAATCAACTTAGGTAGTGGGAAGAGTATCTACCCCTGGTAGAGTTCAGCTACAACAATGTTATCAAGAATCATTGAAGATGAGCCCATTTGAGGTTCTGTATGGAAGAAAGTGTAGAGTTATATTTAGTTGGGACATTCTAGTGGAAAGAATCACACTTGAACCAAAATTACTGAAGGAAATGGAACATGCAATGATTAAGATAAGACATAATTTGAAAGTGGCCCACGATAGGAAAAAGAGTTATGCATACATCAAGAGAACTCATAAAGAGTTCAAGGTGGGGGATCATGTATACCTTAGGGTAAAACTCAAGAAGAGATCCTGAAGGATGGGAACTTGTGTTAATTTGGCACCCCGATATCGTGGACCATTTGAAGTCCTATAAATAGTGGGGCTAGTAGTATACAGAATTGAAATACCACCTACTTTTAGAGTTCATAATGTATTCCATGTGTCTTTGTTAAAAACAATTGTTAATGATCCTAATCATGTTATTGATTGGAGTGTGATATAGGTGGAAATAGAGGGAGAGTTCCATCTCAAACCTCAAAGGATCTTGGATAGGAGAGAAACAATGCTGCAAAATCGTTCCATCATGCACGTCAAGGTGCAATGGAAGCACTTTAGATGAGACGAGGCTACATGTGAGCTGGAAAAATCCATGAGAATGACACACTCTTTTTTGTTTTTTGTATAATTGTATATACACGGTTTTTTAAACATCGAGGATGGTGTTTCCTTAATAGGGATGGGAATGTAACACCATTTTTTCCCCCATGATTGTAATCAGTTTAAGACTTCATTTAATTTTTATTATGAATCTTGTAGTTGTGTTGTGATTAATAAAAACACAAGGTAGTTGACTGAGAGGAAAAATCCTTGAGAATATTGGCCATGATATCACATGTGGAATTGATGAAGTGGACATGTGAGGTGGAGCTGATATGTTTTAGTGAAGAAAATAGGAAGCTTGATTAGCAAGCTAGCTGATACTTGCAAAACATAAACCCACACCTGCCAATGTAATTGAACATGCATGGAGCCATGTGACTAGTTATGGAAGACAAGATTGGTGGTTGAGGCAGTTAATACTGCTGATAGATATGATCTCTTGAAGATGCAAGGAAAAACTGAAAAACTTAAAATAAGTACATCATTGGATTTCCCCTTCAAAATTTGGATCCATGACTGGAGGTCGCTTACAACAAAAGCCATGTGAATCCAAAGGATTCGTGAAAAGAAGAGACCAGAGGTCGAAAAACATCAAGTGAGAGAGTGAGAGGGAGAGTGATGCAAGAGACACACAAAGAGAAAGAATAGATGCATGATAAGAGGTTGACACGTAGAGGAGAATGGGAAAGCGATGAATGGTTTTGTAGTAGCGAAAATCTTGGAAGAGTTGGTGAGTTGCAGACTCATAGACAAATGGTGCAATGAAATGAGGAGTTCAATCACACATATATGAGAAAGAGGAGAAATTGGAGAGTTTTCCTTCAAGAAAATAGGAGGCTTGTCCAAATTATTGATGATCACCCTGAAACAGAGAAGACCCGGATCTTGGCTGCAACAATTGGGGGTTGTAGCTTTGTACTAACTGGACAAAAACTGACACGATTAAGGGGAGGCCATTTAAGGATTGTGTAGTAGAGAAGGGCCTCCCTTGTGCAAAGGAAATCCATTTGGGGAGGTACCTGATAAACTTGTGGACACCTTGATCTCAGTGGGAAGAGGGAAACATTTGTTGTTATCAAAGGAGGAAGGAGAGTAACCTTCCTAGATCATCCTAAAATTGGAAACCAACTGAATCATTCCCTTTTGATATCATGTCTTGGCACAGGGGTGGCATAATATAGCAAGACACTCTGCAGTATGGCCTAAGGTTGGGAGGAAAGGCATCCTCTCTCAGTCAGCTGGATGTTGATATTTTCCCTAAATAGATAAGTGTCTAACTTGTCTTGTTTGATGTATGATAATGATGTAAATGTGTGGTTTTTGGTTTAATGGAAAGTATGAATGCATGTAAATGTTGAATTTAATTCCTGATTAAAATAGAATGTGTTTTTTTCCCCTCACTGTTTAAATTTGTTAATCATGAAGTTAAGTCAAGTCAGAATGGTCGGTGTCCTTAAAAATCTTGTAGCTTAGGAGGAAATTTTGCAAGCTATGGAAAAAATATTCAGTTGGGCATGGACAGGAGTACCCTAGTACCTGGAGTGTCCTGGTAAGGGTTTGAAATCCATAAGACCTATGAAGAGTCACCTATCTTAGGTGGAAAGCTCATAGGACATGCAAACCTTGATCCAAATTATTTTCGGCATGAAATGAGAGCGGAGATATAAGAAAGAAATGTACAGAGATATCTCATATATCCAATAATATAATAGAAATGTATCATAGATGCAACCATAAACACAGAGATACAGTAATACACAATTTTCTATTAATGCACGAATATGTACAAAGACTGTAAAAATATAGAGTGAAAGACTCGCTAGAATGGTGGCAGCTTATCTCTGATAAGAGATGTGTCCGCTACTTGCATTCGCTAGAAGAGGATTTTAAAATGAGGCTCCAAAGGCCTTTTTATCATAAATAAAATCCAAAAACCTAACCCCGGAAGATGAAAATCCAACAGTTTTGTGGACCCTGTTTTGGGTAGTTTGGTGTATCAACTTCTCGGGGGCGTAACTTTGGCATACGATCTTCGTTTGGGGCACACGATAGCTTGTTGGAAAGGTATCGTCGAGGAGATTCATTAGGGGGCTCAATCAAAGACTTCATCTATAATTAAGAACCTATATCCTGAAAAACCTTCATTTAGTCCCTCAAAATGGTCCCAGAAGTTAAAAACTGCTAAAAATAGTAAATTACCAAAATTGCCAGAAAACCATTTTGAGCCAGTTGGAAAAGGTGGGAAGCCACCGATATCCACTTGGATCAATCATTCCTCCTGTTAGAATTCTGTAAAAAAATTTGGCTGATAAAACAAACGACAGAGGTAACCTACAAACCAACTTTAAAGGTAACCTACTAGTCTGCTCAGCTCAGAGAGGGCTCTCTCCTGTCACTTGGTATTTCTTTGACAATCAATGGCTAGATTTTGTTTGTTTTGGGGGGGTTTTGTAATTCTACTAGCAAGGAAGGGAGAGGACACTCAGGGCTATGGAGTCAAATTTATGAAAACGAATAAGAACACTGACTGGTCATTAGAACTCTCCATATGATAAAGGCTGAATGAGGCGATGAATTTGAGTTATAAATTGTAATTTGCAGAGTGTAAGAAGAAAGGGGAAAACAAGTAACTGCATCAAACCATTAGTGAAATGAATTCTGAATTAGTTATGAAGAAACTTACACAATTTAAATTGCTTAATCCAAGAGCATCATAAGATGAATTCTGGGCCTTTAAACTATCCAATTTAAACAGAAGACAATGCTAATGGAATCAGAAACACATGAAATGATAACAAAGAGAGAAGACAAAAATCATATCACCACCATTAGAATCTTCTCATGGAGACTTCAAAGACTTTTGCATATGTATTCTATTCAGCTTCAGAAAATTACATTCAATGTTCAAACAGCTAAATCATTCCCTTGCACTTCTGCCAACCTCTAATACATTTGGAACCTCTAATACTTATACAATTTGAGTTCCTTCAGCGTACAACCGATTACAATAACTGAAATGAAATGTTTCAACTTTTAAAACTGAGTACAATGATTACAAATGACAGTTTTGGTATGAGAACCGACTATAATGATTAACAGAAAAATGTTTCATGATCCAACTGTTGATTCCTCTGATGCTTCAACTTCTTCCTCTCCCACATTCTCCTTAAATATTTGGGAATAATATATTTGAATAAAAATAATTCCCAAATATTTTTTATCCCATAGAATTAAATTTCCATATTTTAATTCATGCTCGTGGTTTTGAAAAACCATTTATTGCTTTCTTCTCGTGGTTTTGCAAACCATGTCTTGTTTTGCCCAATTTACCATTTCACTGAAAACCATTTACTGGTTTGTTTCCCATGGTTTTGAAAACCATTTCTTGGTTACCATCTTTGGCAAAATATTTTTAATCCTCTTCTTTTACTTTTGTAAAACCTTTGGATAAAAAATTATCCAAATCTTCCTTTCACGTGCATCTTCCTATTATGGCATTGGAAACTCCATGATTTGTTTTAAAATGTATTCTTGGAAAACTATCGTCATATGCCACACATTTATGAATATAAGGCTTGTCACATGAATTTGTGGATAGGATAAGGGTGCTTAATCTTAATAAAATGAATATTTTTAATTTTCAATGAGAATATGATAATAAGGGTAAAAATGAATGAAGTGATGGAACGGAGGGATTTAGATAAGCATTAAGGCTAAATATAGGTTTGGGATATTTGCCAATTTTTTAATCATGGAGGACATGACTACTTTGGATGATCAGTCGCGTGAAAGATTTAGGTGATGGGAGCTTGATGGAGCTGGTGAAAAAGTTTTAAAATCTGAGTGGAAAGATAGCACAAGGACAAGATGGTTTGGAAAAATTAATGCAAATTAGCATGTGATTGTTGTAGGAAAATCTCCCCGTGGACAGGTAGATTGCCTCAAAGAGCTAGACTCTTAACTCTAAGACATAAAGTGATTAACGTGGACACTGACTTCCTTTCAAATCTATACAAACTAATGCATGAGGAGGAAGGAGAACAAAATTACCTTTTTATTGACGTTTGTCCCTGCACGCTCCAAGTTGAGCTCCAATCTTTCGCTCCTCCATGGATCCTGTAGACAAACAAAGTACGACCACTTCCTACTCTATCAAGGTTAGTCCAAAATAGATCTATCTACTAAAGATACTAATTCATGTGATATTAAACACAAATTAGAAAGAAACAGGCCAAGCAAATTATATTGATGAGGACAAAACATTGCTTACAGCCATAGATGAATTGTAGTAGCTCTGCCAAGTCCTCCTTGTCTTCCCCTTGCTCAAAAGATCCACAATATGAATGATGACAACTTCATTGATTGCTCCCTATGGGATCATAGGTCTCTTGCTTCCAAAATATCTCTGTTCCAACACCACTTATAAGATCATAAGTTTGGTGTGATTCTCCCTTTTCCAGTCCTCTTTCACCATTAGAAAGCTTGCTTATATAGCCTTGGAGAGGCTTTAACCACTTGAGATATCCTTGGGGAAGTTGAGGATTTGCCTCCTTCAGTTGAGGATCTGCCTTAAGATCATGGATGGACTAGGGATTCGAATCCAACTGCCTTCCAAGAATGAAAGGATCCTTCCTCCATTCATCTCAACAACTTAACTACCGCCCAGAATAGGTAGCGCTCCCTCAAAAGGGCCATCAAAGCGTTGTAGCACTC
>SNQJ01S0001528.1:86678-114916 GCA_010110895.2 Picea sitchensis
ATTTGTTTTAAAATGCATTCTTGGAAAACTATCATCATATGCCGCACATTTATGAAAACAAATCATATGTTAAATGTTTTCCATAGTATTTCGGGCTTGGGAGGAGTGGTTTTAACCCACACCACTTTTACCCTCGAAATGCATCACGTAAGAACACATATCCGCTACCAAAAACCACGGGTTAAATTTCGGCCTGCTTTCCAAAATTAACCTTCGTTTACTTTCAACCACCAAAATGTATATGTTCCCTCCATCCACCCTTTGAATTTTCAATGTTAAAAATTGAGATTGGTGCCCATGACTTGACGTGAGGTCATGAATTAAATATTGGATTAAATATTAATATAAATATTTAAATATAAAATATCTATATTAATAATAATAAACCCTTTTTCTATTTTCTAAGGACTTTGGGCATATGAGGCTTGTCACATGACTTTGTGGATAGGATAAGGGTGCTTAAGCTTAATAAAATGAATATTTTTAATTTTCAACAGGAATATGATAATAAGGGTAAAAATGAATAAAGTGATGGAACCAAGGGATTTAGATAAGCATTAAGGCTATATATAGGTTTGGGATATTTGCCAACTTTTTACTCATGGAGGACATGACTATGTTGGATGATTAGTCGAGTGAAGGATTTAGGTGATGGGAGCTTGATGGAGCTGGTGAAAAAGTTTTAAAATCTGAGTGGAAAGATAGCACAAGGACAAGATGGTTTGGAAAAATTAATGCAAATTAGCATGTAATAACACCTCCTTATGTAACATCCCCGACCCTCCAGAGATCGGGTAATGCTACCATGCGGAATATACACTTATATGATATATATGAATTTTAATGAATTTAAAACACTTAATCATGATAACACAGAATTACTGCTACCAGTTCAGATTCAAACAATATTAACAGTAAATCCACATGCAACGGAATACATGATAACATTCAAGCATCACAAAACATGCATAAAATACATAATTAAGCACAACAATGATACTTACCTTTTAGCTGGAGTAAATCCACCAACTGCGTGCAGACCTTCCACGAACCTCCCAGCCTTAGACCGCATTTCTCATCACTCTTAGCAGTAGGTCACCCCTGATATGGGACTAAACTCCACTAGGCAAGAGAATTCTAGGCTTGTCAAGGACAACAAGGAAGTTGCACAAACCAACAGGAATGATCTTTTATCCTAGGAGCCACTTACGCCCACAGCTCACAGACCCTCATTCCCCACATGCCTGCTCCACCCCAAGAGATTACACCTTCACTACTACAATTCCATCGGCTAGTATACCTCCCTTACCTTGGGCTTCAGCAACAGGATGGACCAGAAGTCTCAGAGTACTGTAGCTGCTACAGGACTCCCTTCCAGGAGAAATCACTTCCCAACAAAATCTCTCTCCTGGGAGAGTTGCTCACAAACCTGAAAACATGCTTCTTCAATTAAGCTCCTAAGCAATACTACAACAACATTTGTCTAGCATACAAGTGAAAGCAGCAATAGGAACACTTATGGACACCAAAAATGGCAGCAACCTAATGCTAAGACACATCACGGATCAGGTGAACACAAGGCAACAACCCCAAATGGTTAAGGCACGCACTCGAATTTGTAGTGTGGATAAACATGGGTTCACAGAGCACATAGGTCAGCTTTTCCCTCCCCGATTGGTTTCTCAGATGTGCGATTTTATGCATAGGGAAGACACAAAGGCCCCAACGAGTTAGACGATGGATGGGAAACGGAAAGCAAACCTCCTTCCCATGAGCGATTTTCTCAACTGTGTGTAGGTAACCAAAGGTCGACGTCCGAGGCCAACGAGTTCAGGCGGAGGATGGAAGAATGGGGAGAAAACCCCCCAACACAGCTGACACTTCATATTTTAAGTGCATGAGCCCAGGTCGACACTTGTCTTCCTGGAGTTGCATGCACTCCATTTAGCCTACGTCTCCTTTCTAGGAACTTATGACAACATTCATTAGTTTTCCACCTTAGCCTTTAGGAAATAATATTAAAATATTATTCCTCTAGAGGTAAGCCCCCTAGCTTATCCCCTAGGCCCAAATACTTATCCCCCTCCCTAGCCCAACCTTGTGTAAGCTTATCCCCCCATCACTCTTTCTTCGTGGTCGGTCTACACGCAACAATGTTGATATTTTATTAATGATCTGCATAATTACATATACAAAATCAGGGTCCTGGCCTTTAACACTTAGGATCTCCAGCCTAATAAACACATAAGCCCACCAACTTATCAACACTTGTCTCACCAGCCTACAAAACTTGTTTACAATTCATAAATACAATTGGGGTTCATCCTTGGGGTATTACAATCCCCTCCCCTTATTTCTGCATTGTCCTCAGTGCAACTTACTTACACATTTATAATTCAAAAATTCTTCAAAAGCTCCAAGATTTAGCTATTAGAAGCCCATTAACCGACTTTACTTTCAAGCACCAATTATGGTATCCATACTGCAGATGAAACTCAATTGCTCTATTCCATAGAGTTGCTTCAGAAAATCATTCAATTTATTGTTCCTTGTTACATGCTTCAATTAAACCTCTCTGAAAGCACTGAATGGATGTAGATCCACAATGTTCCCTCCATTGATAAACTCTCAGTAGTGTTATGACTCCACATACGTAAACACTATGCTCATACACCTATTCATTCAGAAGAAACATTATAACATACATGCAATATATATACAGACAATTCTAATAACATTATAATCTGTATACGAATTACGAGATACATAGCATACAATAAATAGAGAATTGATACTTATCTTTTGATTGAGAAGACTTCCATATCAAGATGGTCTTGGCCAAGGTACCAAACCCCAACAACATTCCAACCAATGGTCTCTTTTCCCCACATGCCTGTCCCACCCCAGGAGTGTGCACCTTCACTGTAACATAGTCCATCGACTGTTACACCTCCCTTTCCTTGGGCTTCAGCAACAGGTCGGACCATATGTCTTAGAGCACCATGGCTCAAGGAGTTCCAACTTCCCTCAAAGGTCTCCAATCAACATCTTCCCCAAGCTACTCTTTGTGGTCAACATTCCACTTTAATCAACATCACCTCATCTGCATCACCCACATGCAGTTATCATGAGGGAACATAAAATAATTCATTTAGGAACTCAAACTTAATTCAAAAGGGAATTCAAATTTTTCCCCAAACATGAAATTCTATTTCATAATTCTTCTTGATTGTTTCCATATTAGGATTGCAACCTTCCTTATGGTTTTCACAAGCACCAAACTGCATACCATTTTCCTATAAGGCTTCATCTTCCATACTGCCAACAATTGTCAGTATTTCCTGAACATCACAATTCAATTGCAATATGTACAGAACCATATGCAGTGAATTTAGAATTGTCTGCATCTAGCAATTCAATCATAATTACCAAAAAAATTAATAAAATAGAATGACTCATCATTCTATGCATATGCTTGTTCATAGTAATATTTGTAAGTTCATTACTTTTTTCTTTTTTTTTCTGAACAAGAAATTTTTTGTAGTTAGTATTCATGTGACTACTTGACTTGCAACTTTCCTGTTGCAATGTGTAACAACTCCTAAAATGTCCTCAACTTCATGAGTTAACAACATTTCAGTTGTTAGTAACAATTATTTCCATGCAATAATATATATGAATGTACTTACAAAACACATTCAACAATTGCATTTAGTACACAATGCAATCACTTACTATGCATGAGTGTGATTCTCCATGCATACTTATTCAATGCACCTTGCATTGAATTACATAATGCTCTTCATCTAAGTCATGTATCTCACCATCCATAAGTTGGAATTCTAGCCAACGTGTTGACACATTCTCCACACACTTCCTATTGTATTCCCAATTAATTGGATGCCTTCCTTTTCAACCCGAACACTACACCAAGAATATAATTTTGTGGTGTTCATTAGTGTTAGCAAAAAGGTTGTAGTTCAAGATTTATTTAAAGGTAGGAAACTTTTAGTACCTATGTGGCTCATAACCTTTTCATATCCGTATCTTGCCATATCCAACCATGTCCTAGTCTCATACATGACTTGCTTACTGGAATTCATTCCTATAACAAGTTCTTATCTTTTAATTATTTGGTTATTACTCCATAACCAAATTAACATGACATTCTACTATGTCAGTGTGTGCATTCAGAAGCTAAAAAGATTTGAATTAAAACAGGCCTCCAAACTTTACCACATCCAGTGGTATGCATTCAAATAATATAATCATGTGATTTTATAAAATAACTTTGGCTAAGGACATTCTTACCTAAATTCCTTCAACGATTATGCAAAAAGAGTAATAAAAACTCATACCTGCATGACTTCCATTAATAAATTTTATACTACCTGAAAGTTTGATGGCAGTAGAATCTTTCATTCTTCTTTTATCAAACTTATAACCAGCACTCCTGCTCTCTATTGCTTCCCTCCTTATGCAACAACATCACCAACTACACTTGCAAACATGAAAGCATTCTTTCCTCTGGTTGACCCAACAAGCCGTAACAGACTTGCTGACATAGAAATTGCAGCAACTTCTTTCTCCCTATAAAACTTTTCCTTGTTGATCCCAGAAGTCTACGATTCTTCCCGGATTCCTGAATCTTCTTGTGCTCTCATTGTAGTCACTATACATGACTATTTCTTCCCTGAGCACTTTCGACGCAGTGCTCCTACCTCAACAAGGTCTACTAACATCCCGATCAAAGGATATTTCAATCTTCTGAGTCAAATTGACTCTTCGGGCTCGTGATTGAACCTAAAAAAATTATACACAGGCCCCATTTTATCCTTTAGGCACAGGTCTTGTCAGACCCGTGGGCTATTCCTGCATGCTTCCAAAATCCAAGTTTTAGGCTTTATCCCCTTTTCATTAGCCCTTTCCATCATATGACCCTAGGTTATGACCTCATGGAAAACTATGATTGCAGGCGTGGGAAAGACTGGTTTTAGGCCAACTTTCTTTTCACCCCGCAATTCACCTCCAGCTGCCACACATCACTTTTTTAAAATCGTGGTATAAATTGCAGCCCCCTCTCAAATTTTTAACATCCGAGCAAGTTTTGGCCCGACAATCCAACTCGTTTGTCGATCTCCAATCCCTTGGCAATGATCCGTGATCAACGACTGCTATCTATCTCCCCTTTTCTACCTTCTTTCCTCCTTCCACACGCGATCCTAGATCTACACGATCTGTTGACACGTAGATACCTTCCAAATCAACGACTACGGTTGATTCTGGCTCTCCGGCCCTCGAGAGTTTCAACTCTCAACTATATTCTTTTCCCTGTATGACAATATTTCAGAGTGGAAGATCTATTGACACCTATCCTCAACAATCAGACGGTTTTGTTGAACTCCAACTCTCCGGCCTTCGGGATTTCTCATGTCTCCACACACACAAATCTCGGGAGTGAATTTCCCCATAGTGATAGATCTTTTTCCACACATCCTCTCCAAATTAATTACCCTGGTTCTCTTCGAGACTTCGGCTCTTTCCAAACAAGACCATATCAATGGTCCTTCGACCTCCTCCTCGATCAATGATCGAGATCTCCTTTGGGACTTCGACACTTTCACCCTCTGCTTTCCTCCAGAGTTCCATGTTTGGCACCACCCGTCCACTTTCAGATCAATGGTTGTCCAACAGAGTGAGTCTCTGTCCTGCACGTGTCTCCTCACAGATCAACAATCCACGTTCCTTCCTTCAGGTCAATGGCCCTTAGACGTTTCGGGCTTTGGCGATTCGGGACATCCCGAAACACAACTTCACAAAAACCTTGAAGTACGATTCTACGAAGTTTGCGATCTGGTGACATCTGTCCAACCCAAATCAATGGCTCCCAGCTACTTCGGCTATTTGGGCTTCGGCGATTTCAAAACTCAAACCAAAGTCTTGAAGCTATTCCTTTGTTCTGCTAGACACTGATCTAATGATCCAGGATCCTCCCTACAACTGATCTGACGGTTGTTGTCGCTCCTCCTCCTCCTGAGATTTTGACTTCTTCTGCCTTGGAATATTTTTTCAGTGTTCAAAGGCTTCGACCTTTGACCTTTCTCCTGTGAGTCCACCTCTTGGATCTCATCTTCGTTCTCATAAGCGTTATCTCTTCTGAGCTTTAGGACTTAGAATGAGTTTGTCTCCCATGCACTCCTTCCGTTATCTCTTCTGAGATTTTCATTTTACTCAGTCTCCTAAGGGTCTCAGCCCTTCCATTTCCTTTCAAAGGAAAACTTTGTGCCCTCCTAGCAACCTTTTGCTCAAAGCACACCTTGCTAAGCATTTTCTACAGAGTGTTCAACATCTCTGTGAGTATCTTCCTCTGATACTCTTCTCCCTGAAATCGACAAAGAGTTCTCTCTGTGCACACTTTCACTCGCTTGATGCCCACCTGATAGAGCCTTATAGAGTTCTCAGTGAATCCCTCTCTCTCTGAACTCAACACAAAGTTCTCCTTGTGCACTCCTTACACTTCTACTGATGAAGGTTCAACGGTATCTCTCCTGAGCTTCTATGAGGTTAACTTACCTCTGTCAATGCACTCCTTGCGGAAAATGTGCACTGCTTGCACTTGAAAAATCAAAGAAGAAAAATAATTGAAACTTATTCAATACTTCACTAGTTTACACATTCAAACCATGAACAACATATAAAAACATAATAATGAACACAAATACATAAACACACTATATGTAGGAAAACTGCTTTTCTATTATCTCTGTGAGTGTCTCCTAAGCGCTCTATGAAAATTTGACTTGTTTCTAGCACTCTCTGAAATCTACAAACACAACGTACAGTCAACCGGAATTTGTCAGACCATCATTCCTTAAAAAATCCCACAACATTCATAAACCAAAATGATTTAAGAAAACGTTCAGATTTCATTTTCTTTCCGAGCTCTTCTCTGCTCTGTAATAATTTTCGGGCACTAGCCCCTTTATCTCAGTCCCCAATCCATGTGATCACGGGCCATGACCAAGCGCTGGATCACTAGGTGCTTACCCGAGCCTTCAGCTTCGGAAGATTTCAAAGCACCACACAACAATCTCTCGGAGTTCCAGATTACCGAACTTGTGACGTAGGGAGGATTAATTGTCCATGTCTACTCAACATCCGACAACTGACACTTACTATGGAAACTGAGGTGTCTGAGTTCCAGGTCTTCGGGTCTTCGAGAATTCAGATCTTCGAAGGATCTCGCATCCACACATCCGAACTATTAATCTTAGAACATTCCCAATCACCTTTAGTGACGTCATTACGTCACATCACTTAACGTTTTCCAATTGCGAGGGCATGCAACGGTGGTTTCAAGCAACCCATCTTTCATCCCGCAATTCTTCTGACTCTAACATGTAACCCCTTAGTGAAACTAGGATTTGGATTGCAAGACCGCCTTGGATAATTAACTTCCGTGCAAATTGGGTCCCCGCAATTCCTCCTAGCCATCGATCTGGATGTATCATGATCAATGCTAGTGTGGGTCTTCCAACCTTTAACTATGTTACGTAACCTCGGCCCCACTAACCCTGCTCATACGAAAATCCACATGGCATTATACTAGAGGTTGATACGTCGCCCATTCAGATGGGTGACATGCGTCACGTTCCAAATGGAATTTCAATATTCCACGGGTTCGGAACCCACTTACACGTGGCACACATCCCATGTGTCCACATCCATACAAGTGGTGTCATCATGAATCAACACCTTGGCTCTTCGGGAGCTTTTGCCCTTCACTACTACGTTTGACCTTTTTAACATTGTCTTGATCCAATAGTCGAGCTCTTCTCCCCAGATCTACGGTGTAGATCCACTTCGGGGCTTCAGAGCTTCGGGCTTCGGGATTTCTCTTATTTTGCATCAACTTCACCGAAGTCGCGATTTTCAAAGGGCTTCCAGGTTAACTCCTCTGCACCTTTCCCGGATCTGACGGTCGTAAGGGATTTCACTTCCTTTCAAACAGATCCTATGATGCAGAATAGACTTGGTTACTCTACGGATTTCCAAAGGAATTCATGGCTAACTATCTCCAAACATTACCAGATCTGATGGTCGTGAAGGATTTTCCTTCTCTCGAACGAATCCTAAAGTCCACATTACTCTGTGGCCCAATACCACTTTTTTCATGGTTTTACGACACCACTAATCCTCCTGAGCTTTGTAACACGACCAAGGTAACTTCTTGGCACTCAGGAAGGTTATGAGGTTCGAAATTGGTCCTCGAGACAAAATTTCCACTTGAACCTTGAGTCCAATGACCACTTACCCAACCCATCTAGGCTTTGCGTTGAAACCTTGGGTCAAAACTTGAGTTTTGTCCATTTCAACAATAAATCCTTTCAAAACTCTTGCTTCAACTTTCACTAACATGGCTCATCTAGGCTCAGTGTTGAAAACCATGCTCTTATACCATATTGTAACATCCCCGACCCTCCAGAGATCGAGTAATGCTACCATGCGGAATATACACTTATATGATATATATGCATTTTAATGAATTTAAACCACTTAATCACGATAACACGAAATTACTGCTACCAGTTCAGATTCAAACAAAATTAATAGTAAATCTACATGCAACGGAATACATGATAACATTCAAGCATCACAAAACATGCATAAAATACATAATTAAGCACAACAATGATACTTATCTTTTAGATGGAGTAAATCCACCAACTGCTTGCAGACCTTCCACGAACCTCCTAGCCTTAGACCTCATTGATCATCACTCTCAGCAGTAGTTCACCCCTGAGTTGGGACTAAACTCCATCAGACAAGGGAATTCTAGGCTTGGCAAGGACAACAAGGAAGTTGCACAAAGAAACAGGAAGGATATTTTATCCCAAGAGCCACTTACGCCCACATCTCATAGATCCTCATTCCCCACATGCTTGCTCCACCCCAGGAGAGTACACCTTCACTACTACAAGTCCATCGACCAGTACACCTCCCTGACCTTGGGCTTTAGCAACAGGCTAGACCAGAAGTCTCAGAGTATTGCAGCTACTACGAGACTCCCTTCCAAGAGAACTCACTTCCCACCAAACTCTCTCTCCTATGAGAGTTGCTCACAGGCCTGACATCCTGGTTCTTCAATTCAGCCCCTAAGCAATACTACAACAACATTCAGCTAGCATATAGGTGATAGCAAAAATAGGAACAATTATGGACACCAAAAAATGACAACAACCTAACACTAAGACACAACACGGCTCAGGCGAACACAAGGCAACAACCCCAAATAGTTAAGGCACAAACTCGGACTTGTAGTGTGGATAAACATGGGTTCACAGAACACACATGTCTTCTTTTCCCTCCCTGACTGGTTTCTCAAATGTGTGAGGTTATGCAGTGGGCAAACGCAGAGGCCCCAATGGGTTAGATGATGGATGTGAAATGGAAAACGAACCTCCTTCCCATGAGCGGTTTTCTCAACTGTGCGTAGGTAACCAGAGGTCGACGTCCGAGGCCAACAAGTTTAGGCCAAGGATGGAAGAATGGGGAGTGAACCCCCCAACAAAGCTGACACTTCAACTTTTAACTACATGAGCCCAGGTCGACACTTGTCTTCCTGGAGCTTCATGCACTCCATTTAACCTATGCCCCCTTTCCAGGAACTTAGGACAATATTCATCAATTGTCCACCTTAGCCTTTAGGAAATAATATTAAAATATCATTCCTCTAGAGGTAATCCCCCTATCTTAGCCCCTAGGCCCAAATACATAGCCCCCTCCCTTGCCCAACCTTGTGGAATCTTAGTCCCCCATCACTCTTTCTTCGTGGTCGGTCTACACGCAACGATGTTTATATTTTATTAATGATCTGCATAATTACATATAAAAAATCAGGGTCCTAGCCTTTAACACTTAGGCTCTTCGACCTAATAAATACATAATCCCACCAACTTATCAACACTCGGCTCACCAGCCTACAAAACTTGTTTACAATTCATAAATACAATTGGGGCTTGTCCTTGGGGTATTACACCTTAGGAAGAAATGGTCTCCATTGTGTTGAGTGCTCGGGGGAGAGGGAAAAGAGTTTGTTGAATCAACATCTTGATGAGTTGCTTGCCTTGTTGGAGAAGTTGTGTTGCTTATATTTTTGAAGGCTTTCATGAACCTGTGGTTGGAAGGGTTGGACCTTTTTAACCAGTCTAGCTACATGAGATGTCTGTGTGTAGAATAAATCTTTGCGCTTTGCTATAGTCTTGTCGACATGCTTCTATTGGATAGAAGGTGCTCAGGCCAAGGCTATAGTGGTTGCAATATCCTTATGTTCACCTTTTGAACAGATTGTGAAGAAGTTAAATTTTGTAGTATGAGATACTACTTCGCGACACTGTTTAGGTGGAACAGTAGTCAGAACCACCTCTGGTATCTTGTAGAGATGACCCCATAGTGTAACAATGACACTACGGGGTCGAGACTCATAGATAGAATGATGCTTCCACATATATGGATGGCCCAAGAGAACATCACATACATTCAGTGGAGCAACATCACATAATACCTCATCCTTAAAGGGTTGGATGCCATATGACAATCGAAAATGTTGGCTGACACAAAGATCTCATCCCTGGCGAAGCCACCCGATGTTGTATGGTTGTGGGTGTGGTGTTGTCAACAATCCCAGTTGTTTGACGACCTCTGCTGTGATGAGGTTCTTCTAGCTTATGCTATCAACAATAAAATGCAGCGGGGTCCCTTTCACCCACATATGTGAATGAAAAAGGCGCTCCCCCTCTTTAGGATCTGTTGGTTCTTCTAGTTGAATTGTTGCGGTCATGACAATAGCGGTGGGGTCTGTGTCAATGATCTATCTTATGTCAGTATTTTCTGAATCAGATTCTGAATCAGGGTTCGACTCCTTGTCTTTTATTTCAACCACCAATGACTGTTTTGAGCGACATTCATCGATGCTGTGCCAGGGGCTTTTGTGGAAATCACACCATTTTCCGGTGTCCTTCTTCATCTTCCTGTGACCCTTCTTTTCTTGTGGCTTAGACTGGTTTTCAAGAAGCTGTTTGTTCGGGTTTTATTTATCATACTTTGGTTGTTGCAGATTTGCATACTCAAACTCCCTTTTGTTTTGGTGCTTAAATTTCTTCTTGATTTTAACAACATATCGATAAACAACACTGAGTGATGAGATGTCTAGAAAATCCATTATAGTTTGGATGTATCTATGTAGAGCCCCACGATATTTCAGAACCAAATTTCGTTCAGATTCTTTGAGACCCAACTTGGTGCGCAAGGTATGGAAGGTATTGGTGAAATCCGGAACTGCTTGGCCTCTCTCTTGCTGCAGTGTGGTCCATCTCATATAATGTTCCTCATAGTTGCCAACAAGGTAATATCGTTCCTTTACCGTGTCCACAAAAAAATCCCAAGTGGGATCGGCCCCACATATTCTAGACTATTCTATGGAACTTTCCTCCCATTAATTTTCCCACCAATGTTTGACATGGGGGAGATATTTAAGGAGTGCAAAGGTGATCTTTTTCCTGTCAGAAAAATGGTGAACAGAGAAATAACCTTATAGTAGATTTAACCATTTTTCTAGGGCATCCATATCTATCTGACCTTCAAATACAAGAATATAAAAATTAACCCGTACCTTGAAAGGAGAGGTACTTACAAAGTGGTTGTCTGATGAATATGCGCCCATTTCTATTGGCAGGCATTGAAGGATGTGGGAAAAATTCACAATCATTTTGTCCCTCTGTCGCGTGAGAGCTTTCTCAAGCAACAGATTGATAGAATCGTTTGCTCCATCGTTTTTCTTTTCATCCACCATGGAGGGTTTCTTGGGCATCTGAGAGCGATTGTCTTCAAGAGAGACAAGCTTGAGACCCAACTTTCTATACTCGGACCTCGTCGGGGACATGCACTAAAAAAAAAAAGGATCAAGAACAACCTGCTCTGATACCACTGATCTAGATTATTTTCGGCATGAAATGAGAGCGGAGATATAATAAAGAAATGTATAGAGATATATCGGATATCCAATAATATAAAAGAAATGTATCAGAGATGCAACCATAAACACATAGATACAGTAATACACAATTTTCTATTAATGCGCGAAAATGTACAAAGACTGTAAAAATACAGAGTGAAAGACTCGCTAGAATGGTGGCAGCTTATCTCTGAGAAGAGATGTGTCTGCTACTCGCATTCGCTAGAAGAGGATTTTACAATGAGGCTCCAAAGGCCACTTTATCATAAATAAAATCCAAAACCCTAACCCCAGAAGATGAAAATCCAACAGTTTTGTGGACCCTATTTTGGGTAGTTTGGTGTATCAACTTCCCAAGGGCATAACTTTGGCATACAATCTCCGTTTGGGGCACACGATAGCTCGTTGGAAAGGTATTGTCGAGGATATTGATTTAGGGGGCTCAATTAGAGCCTTTGGCTATGATTGAGATCCTCTATCATGAAAAACATTCATTTAGGCCCTCAAAATGGCCCGAGAAGTTAAAAACTGCTAAAAATAGTAGATTACCAAAATTGCCAGAAAATTGTTTTGAGTCAGTTAGAAAAGGTGGGTGGCCACCGATATCCACCTGGATCAAACCTTCACCCAAGTCCCAGATGAAACTTCTTAACCTATTTAAACCTGGATTTCCAAAGATCTTAGAAGTCTAGTAGAGCCTTATAAAAGACCAGAGGAGGAACCCTGAAAGGTTTAAGTCTAGATTCATATTGTTACCTTGAAGAAAACCAATGTTTTAAGAGGGGCAGGTTCGCAGTCATTGATTCAGAGAAACAAGAAAATCTATATCGTTGGTCGGACGATACTACCTTCAGAGTGACTAGAGTGAAATTGTATTTGCGCTCTAATGGGGAGAGCCCTGAGTCAATGAGGATCATTATCGAATAGAGACTAGGGTGAGTTATGGACAGTTGGATCCATTAAGGAGGTTGTTGAAAGAGGGGTTAGCAGAGGTGTGGAAGGAGAGAAGAAACACGAGTTCAACAATAGGAACTCCAAGGATCGTAGATCCACTGTGAGGTGTCCTGTGAGATCCCAACCGTTGGATCTAGCAAGAATCTCCCCAAGGATGAGGATTGATATCCTTAACAGGAAATTGGTTGTAACCCCGAAAATCAAAGTGTTTGTTGAATTAGATGAACGAGGATCATTCGATCCATCAGAGAGTGTGTGGTTGGAATCAACTATTCGGAGTAGCTTATGGAACCATAATTGGGACACTCTAATGGGGAGGAACTCTGAGAATAAAGGAGGATTGTTGACTGGCGTGTGGGTGAGATTTAATCTCAGTCATAGATTTTGTGGGCCCCATTCGTTAGCATGTGGAATGGGTGTTCAAGTGGAGAGTAAATGTCAAGTGGGTGGAGACTTCGATGTAATCATAGTCATTGGAACCCCAAGTCCGAGAACCATTAGATTCTGTAGGATGATCCGTCGGGATATCACCATTGGGGAAGAGGTCGACCTAGATAACTGGGCATTCTGACGAGAATGATTCCAAACACCCTCATATCGTTGATCTAAGGGAAAGAAGTAAATATGCCCATCTGATTTGGGGGCATTTAGGTACCTAGTCACCTCAGTAACCTCTTTGGAGAAACATCTCTGAGAATTAATAAGAGTTAATATAGTTTTAGTTACGATAAGAGAAGTATTCACTCAAACAACTAATGAATTTGATAGCATGTCATGAGAGAAGATAAGGAAAGTCAACATCCCACCAGCCTAAGTGATGATTAGGAGGTCAGGCGTGTTACACCTGACTAAGTCTTTGTTATTACTAAACAATTACAATAAGAGCACTACCGACTTGGTTTAGAACTTGGGTAGAGTTAAACAACTTGCCTCACCTCACCAATGCACTCATAAACAAATTTGTCACCAAGACTCTCTGTCACAATCGTCTCCACAACCTCCTACGGTGCACCTCAGACATGTCCTCAACCGCAAACTTGTTGTCTCTTCATTTCCGCAGACTTCACAGCTTTCGATCATGTCTCACACATGCCTGCAATAGACCTTTGTTTCCATACTTCACCAAAATCGGCCCAAAAAAAGCTCATCCAACTCTATCCACTGAATCCACCTCAAGGAAACACAAGTCCTCCCATGTGAAGCAACTTGGCTCTTTGAGGGAGCTCGCCCCTCTTTTCCTAAGCATGCCTTAGAACCACAAAGCTCCTCTTTCTCTCCTTGTCAATGAGGATCGTTATCGAATAGAGACTAGGGTGAGTTATGGACAGTGGGATCCATTCAGGAGGTTGTCGAAAGAGGGGTTATCAGAGGTCCGGAAGGAGAGAAAAAATAAGAGTCCAACAATAGGAACTCCAAGGATCGTAGATCCACAGTGAGGTGTCCCGTGAAATCCCAACTATTGGATCTGGCAAGAATCTCCCAAGGATGAGGATTGATATCCTTAACAGGAAATCAATTGTAACCCCAAAAATCACAGTGTCTGTCGGATTAGATGAACGAGGATCATTCGATCCATCAGAGAGTGTGTGGTCGAAGTCAACTATTTGGAGTAGCTTGTGGAACCATAATTGGGACACTCCGATGGGGAGGAACTCTAAGAATAAAGGAGGATTGTTGACTGGTGCGTGGGTGAGATTTAATCTCAATCATAGATTTTGTGGGCCCCATTCGTTAGCATGTGGAATGGGTTTTCAAGTGGAGAGTAAATGTCAAGTGGGTGGAGACTTCGATGTAATCGTAGTCATTGGAACCCCAAGTCCGAGGACCATTAAATTCTGTAGGATCATCCGTCGGGATATCACTGTCGGGGAAGAGGTCGACCTCGATAACTGGGCATTCTGACGGGAATGATTCCAAACACCCTCATATCGTTGATCTAAGGGAAAGAAGTAAATATGCCCATCTGATTTGGGGGCATTTAGGTACCTAGTCACCTCAGTAACCTCTTTGGAGAAACATCTCTGAGAATTAATAAGAGTTAATATAGTTTTAGTTACGATAAGAGAAGTATTCACTCAAACAACTAATGAATTTGATAGCATGTCATGAGAGAAGATAAGGATAGTCAACATCCCACTAGCCTAAGTGATGATTAGGAGGTCGGGCGTGTTACACCTGACTAAGTCTTTGTTATTACTAAACAATTACAATAAGAGCACTACCGACTTGGTTTAGAACTTAGGTAGAGTTAAACAACTTGCCTCACCTCACCAATGCACTCATAAGCAAATTTGTCACCAAGACTCTATGTCGCAATCGTCTCCACAACCTCCTACGGTGCACCTCAGACATGTCCTCAACCGCAAACTTGTTGTCTCTTCATTTCCGCAGACTTCACAGCTTTCGGTTCTGTCTCACACATGCCTGCAATAGACCTTTGTTTCCATACTTCACCAAAATCGGCCCAAAAAAAGCTCACCCAACTCTATCCACTGAATCCACCTCAAGGAAACACAAGTCCTCCCATGTGAAGCAACTTGTCTCTTTGAGGGAGCTCGCCCCTCTTTTCTTAAGCATGCCTTAGAACCACAAAGCTCCTCTTTCTCTCCTTGTCTTTCAAATCTGCCTTCCTTGGGTGTGCGCCCTTGTTCTCTTATAGGGACTCCAAAGGTCATCATCGTGAATCGTCGTGTCCTTTGAGGGTGTCACGCCCCTTCGCAAACCCATGTGTCTAAACGAATCATTGTGCCCCTTCGCGGACCTGGTCGCCCAAACGAACCCATGCGCTCGTCAATCATCGTGCACCTTGGGACCGGTGCATCCAACCTTAGTGCGCCCCTCATGTCGACGCTCCCCAATCTCTCCATCGCTTCATACTCGGACAAGCCCCTTTACATGTTCATGTGGCCAAGATGTCCACTTGCCCAACATGGATGTCAAAGCAACCGCAAATTTTGTCTCCTTAAAGACTTAGGTAAGGGTCTCCGCGCTCATCTAACAGAAGACCTTAGAGATATTATGTTGAAATTCTCTTTACACTAGTAATTAGTTGTTTAAAGACCCAATAGAAAGGTAGTTATATGTCTATTTATTGTAAAGTGGAGTAGTTCATTATGTTTATTATTATTTAATAAAATATATGAATTAGTTAGTTGTGAATAAATATAATAGAGTCTCATAAAAAAAAAATAGGAAAAAAAAAATAAAAAAAAATCAAAAAGTGATATTCGCTAATAACTATAAATAAGAATGAAATCCACTTTATGAAAACCTATTAAAATATTCTATATTAAAACTTAATTCATAGGAAAAGTGCAAGAAAACTAAACATAAATGAATTTCTTTCTCCCAAAGAATTCATTTTATAAGTACACTATCTCAAAAGTATTTCTAATATATCCAAATAAAAAATTAAGACACATATTTCTATTTACGCTACTTGAATGGCAAGCAACATCATAACAGTGTACTTCATCTTTCATCACCTAAACTCTTGACCTGTCACCATAACACATAGAGAAAATTAAACCAACTTGACGCGACCTCCAGAACTGGTTTTCCCCTACACACAGAACTTTTATTTTGATTGGCAGTTTTTACATAATCATTCCTGCAAGTTCTTAGCTTCACCGAGAAGGAATGGCTCGCTGGTTGGCCTCTCTCAAACCCGTTAGTGCACAGGTTGCAGCTCAGGTGTGCTACGCAGGCTTAACTATTATTACGAGAATTGCTCTGGCAGAAGGAATGAATCATTTTGTGTTTGTAGCTTACAAAGAAGCTGTTGCCACAATTGTCATCGCTCCTTTTGCTTATTTTCTAGAAAGGTATATATAGATTTTAACATCTTGAAAATCTTCTCTGAACTGGAACACAAAACCTGGTGACGATTTCTGCTATATGAAAAGCTTGAAATTATAGATCTTGATGCATTTTTCATGTTTTGCAGAAACAAACGTCCTGCAATGACCTGCGCTATTTTCTGGCAGAGTTTTGTGCTTGCACTTTGTGGGTAAGTAGATAGTCCAATCCTCCTGCGCCACTGCAAACTCTATTGCTTTATGATTATGATTGACTAATCATGGTATGGGATTTTCCCAACAATATAATTGCAGGATCACTGTATATCAGAATTTATACTTTACAGGACTGATGTACACTTCCGCCATATTTGCTTCTGCAATCACAAACATCGTCCCTGTTTTCATATTCGTGATGGCCACAGCATCTGGGTACTCATGCTAATTATATTTCAATTTTTGCACCCTCAAAGCTGCAATTGCTTCTGATTTTTGTAGCTGCAATTGCTTCTGATTTTTGTCCCTGTTTTCATATTCGTGATGGCCACAGCATCTGGGTACTCATGCTAATTATATTTCAATTTTTGCACCCTCAAAGCTGCAATTGCTTCTGATTTTTGTACAAATCAAATTTCAAATTAAATGGTATATATACCTCCCACACCTAGTGGTGCAGAGAGGGCTGCACAGCAAAACAAAACACACAACATAACTGTAATTAAAATTTAAACGGTGAAATTTCGCAACATTTCTACCTCTTTTATTATAAAATGAATTTTTTTTAATAAAAACCCAGAGTTCAACACATCTTAGAGTATACAAAATCCATGTATTAAAATTTTCAAGTAACTGGGTGTACATAACTATCCTTCCCACCATATGATTAAATTTATTATCTTAATCCAAAACATTGCTATAGCAAAACATGAAAATCTATTTTCTTGTCATAAAAATACAAATTAACTTAACATGGTCTTTTTGTAATATAAGAAAATCAAGTCAAAATTCTTTTGTGAGGAAAACCAAGAGTACGATGCTGTAGTATTCCAGGTTTACTACAAACCCAAATGATCCGATGATATCAATCTATTCTCACATTGAAGTTATGGAAAAAAAGAAAAAAAAAAGTAATTTTTAGTTTTTAACATTTTAATAATTAAGGAGAAATGCACATCAAAATAAAATTAATGACAGAAAAATGCACATTAAACTAAGACTATGTAGATTGGATAAAGTACCAGGTATACAAATGAGGTAGAATGATAATTAACATTAAGCATCATGATAAATAACATTGAATGTTGTGTGAGAGTGGGTATACACAGCCATCTGAATGTACCAATATTTATTGGTATCAACTGCAAAATCAAAGTTTGAGCAGGATCGCCATTTGAACTACAAATGATGCTCCTGCATCAATTTAGAATATATAACTTAATTATCACCAAGCTTTGAATTGATTGTTTTTGGCAGATACGCGTAGGTGAGATTTCCATTTCCACCAAAAATGTAGTCATGGCCTGTCCAAAATCAGCTTGTACAGACTTCTAAAAATTGCAGTACATTCCACAATAGTAAAGTTTCCTAGAGCTTTATCTGCAATGCGTTTTTAATCGTTTTATGCAAACGGTAATTGGTTCAGAATGGAGAAACTTGATCTGAATAGCAAGTACGGCCTAGCTAAAATTATGGGTACCATTGTGTGTGTTGGTGGTGCAATGATTATGACCTTCTACAAGGGCTCTGTACTCCTCACAACGCGTAATGAGCTTACATTCAACACATGGATTCTGGGGGCTCTAATGCTGTTTGTTGGCTGTTTATTTTGGTCCGGATGGGTTACTTTTCAGGTATTTAGACCCTCCCCCAGGTATGAACATAGACAGATAGAAAAACCACCATTTTAATCTAGGGCAGACTGAAAGTATGACATTCATGTACAGATTTAATATTGTTTTGATTACAGACTCCAGTGGTGAGGAAATATCCAGCTCAACTGTCATTAACAGCAATCATGTTATTCCAAGGAACAGTGCTGTCCACTTTGGTGGCTTTAGTCTTTGAGCCAAAGGCCTCTTCTTGGAGGCTAAAGTGGGACATTCAGCTTCTCAGCATTATCTACTCTGTGAGAGTGTAATCTTTGTCTTGCTTAACCATGATTTCCATCTTCTAGAACCTAGTTCATACTCAAGGTTTTAAAGTTATGTGTTGGCATTGGTGCAGGGAATACTATGTTCCAGTTTTGCACTGTTTTTACAGATGTATTGTATCAGTGTAAGAGGACCAGTCTTTGTTGCAATGTTTGGTCCAACATCAACAATATTGGTTGCAATCTTGGAACATGCCATCCTTCACGTGAAGTTGCACCTGGGAAGGTCAATATAACGCACATCTTTATCAATTTCATATGATTTGAAGTTTGGTATTGTTTCTCCGGCTTTTGTTCACAGCTTTGTTTGCTCTGCAGTTTGCTGGGAACAGTTTTGATCATAACGGGACTTTATACTGTTCTGTGGGGCAAGGCAAAAGATGATAACTTGGAAAGAGATAGATCTGACAACTCACATTGCAACATTCACATAAGGCAGCCCTTATTACAAGACAACGCCGCTATAGAACACCCATTGGACTCCAACACAAAAGTTGAGATTAAGTGAATTTCAACAAATGTTCATTCACAGTTTTATATCATTTTATATGGGCAACTTTGAAGTGAAAAAATCCAATTCTTCTGTTTAAGGAGATGAATTGTAAATTGGGCTTAGTTTTGGTGGTTGAGAAGAATGATTATTATCCTCCTCAATTGAGTTCAATTCATACAAGTGACAGTTGAGTTATGAATATAGTGGTGTAATGACTTCTAGCCCTGTAGTTGATAACCTCTTAATTAGAAGATGTAAATTGAATTTAAATAGGATAGTTGGGAGGAATGAATTTTATCCTCCCTACTTAAGTTCAATTCCTTTACAAGTATATTGTTGTAATGGCTTTTAGCCTAAAAAAAATTTGAACTCAAAACTTATACATATAACATTACTATTAATCCCTATTAATCCCTGCATTTTTGGATTTTCCAATGTTTAAAAAAACTCAATTTATTAAATTAAGTTTATTATTTTCTAAATTAAAATTAAAAAAATAAAAACAAAACATTTAAGGTGGAATTTTCCAAAAATGTTATGTGAACACTTTCCCATGTCATTGTTGACTTTTGTTTTATTTAATAAAAAAATGTTATCAGTCTCCCATGTATTGTTTTAAAGTAACCAATTATATATTTTTATTTTAATGTTTTTATGAAAACATTTATTTATTAATATGACAATTTATTTATTTATTTTTTATGATTTTCAATTTCTATTTTCAACTAATAATTAACCTACTTTCTCAATATGACATTTTTAATTTCTTTTTAAATATCATATACATAATCTACTTTCTCAATATGACATTTTTAATTTCTTTTTAAATATCATATACATAATATTTTTATATTCAAATTTGATATTTTTTTTTATTTTTTATATGATAACATCTGTATTAATTATATATATCAAATCACTCTCTTACACGCATATAAACATTTTTATCATACTAAATTATAAATTTAACATTTTTGAATATAATAGATGGAATTAATTCTTAAAAATTAGTTGTGAAATATTAACATTTTTATCATACTAAATTATAAATTTAACATTTTTTAATATAATAGATTGAATTAATTCTTAAGATTTAGTTGTAAAATATTATAATAATATGAATAAAAATTTTAACATATACATTTTTTAATATTTATATAATGAATAATTTGTTTTCACTATTTCCTATGTTTAAATGCTCTCATTATTGTTGTTCTTTTGACTCTTTGTTTTACATTTATAATTGGAGTGTCTCCATAGTATAAAGTTCAAGAAATCTAAAGCCTTGATTCTTAAGTTAGATTTTAAGAAATCCTAGGATTGTATAAACTGGGACTTCTTACGTTTGATTTTTATTCAATTGGGTTTTAGCATTCTTTTCACTAATTGGATCTTAGGCTGTGTGATTAGAGCAAATTTTGTAGTGTTGATTAATGGGGAGACTTCTCATATGTTCAAAAGTGGAAGAGGATTGCGCCAAGGATGCCCGTTATCGCCATTGTTATTTATACTTGTCATGGAAGGTCTTAGTTTACTGCTGAAAAAAAGAATGGGCGAAGCGAAGCTTTCAGGGGTCAAAGTGTCAAGACTAGTGAAGATTTTGCATCTGTTTTTTTGTAGATGATGTTTTAATTATGTCGAGGGCATCTGTGGAAGAGTGGTCTGAGATAAAAATTATTTTAGCAACCTTCTGTAGAGCCTTTGGCCTATGTATAAATTGGTCAAAATCGATCTTTTATCACTCTGGGATCTTTGGAGATTCTCTAGATAGTTTAATGTCTCTTTTTCCACATGGTTTTGAGGAATTGGCAAAAGGATTCCGGTAACTTGGTTATTTTTTGAAGGCAAATGCGTACAAACCAGAGGATTGGTGTTGGCTACTTTCAAAATTTGAAGAAAAGATTCGTTGGTGGTGCAATAGATGGTTGTCCCTGGGGGGACATTTCACACTTGTAAAATATGTGCTTGAGGGTCAAGCCATGTACTAGATGGCACTGGCAACCATACCAACTTCCATTTTACACAAAATCTATAGGCTAATGTTTAACTTTCTGTGGTCGGGTGTTAAGAGGAGGAAGCACATCCACCTGTGTAGTTGGGAGCATTTAGCAAAGTCAAAGCAACTGTGAGGCTGGGGCATTCAAAATATTTTCCTATTTAATAAGGCACTGGACGCAAATTCATTGTGGTGGGTATTAACAAAGGATGGGGTATGAAGTAAAGTTATAAAGGACAAGTATATACCTCATTGTTCCACGTTTACTTGGCTTCGGTTGGATTCTCCTTCTATTTGGTCGGTCTCGCAAACCTGGAAAAGTCTGCTAAAATCTTTACACTTGTTAACTTATTGGCTTGGTTGGAGACCAAGTTCTGGTCATTATGTAAAAGTTAGTTTAGATTGCATTATGGGTATGGGGCAATACTCGTTCTTATCCAGTCAATTGCAGGATGATCTCAGAAGGAACTCAGTGATATATCTATTTCAAGCTTGAGGAGTTGGTAGGGCATGTATCCCATTTTCATACTGGAAATCGAGTGATGATCTTAGACTAGTCAGGAACAAAGCATAGGAGTGGGAGGCATATAGGAAAGCATTGTTTTATGTGGGGGTTCAGTTACAATGCAAAAATGATGAGCTTTTATGGGCGGGAGGTGATTTCTTGGGAAGTATTTTTGCTAAAAAATTATACCTCGCTCTTGCAAAACAATTCTGGCCAAATCTTGTTGGAGGTTGGTGAAGACATATTTGGAAATGGGATATTACTCCAAAGATCAAGCTCTTCATATGGTTATCTTTGGAGAACATAATTCTCACTTGGGATAATCTACTAAGGAAGGGATGGCAGGGGCCAAAAATTTGTGTTTCATGTTTTAAAGAAATAGAGTCAATGTACCACATCTGTGTTTCTTGTTGCTTTTGTCGAGAGGTATGGAACCATTTTTACACAGTTCTAAATATTCAGATTGTGTGGGAAGGAGCTTTGCTTAGTTCCTTCTTTGAGAGTTGGCTTGAGAAGGAAGCGACCTTCATTACTCTCCCTTCTATTATTTGTTGGTACTTATGGTTGGAGAGGAACTGGGTTATTTTTGAAGGATCGAAAGCATCGGTCTACACTGTGGTAGAAAAAGTTAAAACAAGGCTGCCCCTGGTGAAGGTGGTTAAAAATGAAAAAGTGTGTCTTATTCAACCACCTTGACTTGTGACCTATGCAGTTTGTTGGTTTGACGAGGCTGCTCATTCCATCTCTCTCAGGTGCGAGGCAGGAGGGATAATTAAGCACAATGATATTTACGCCATTAAATGGACCTTAAATTGTGGCCAGGGGACAAATACGAGGGCAGAACTGTTAGGTGCATGTGCGCCTCTTTATCTAGTGCAACGGTTCAATCTTGAGGTGATCCAGGTCATTGAAGATTCAAATATCATCATTGAGTGGTTAAAGGATAGAGGTAAATTGTAGGTGGCCTCACTGATGGGATGGATGGTATTTAGACTCAGTTTGTCATTTTAGTTTTGGCTATATTTTGGTAAATGATGGTATATGTGGATGGTATTTATGTCTTGTAATTTCCCTTTGATGGCAAACATATTTTTGCACGTGGTATAGTTATGTATGGCGTTTCTTTTTTTGATATGGTCCAAGTATTTTCAGAAGTCGGAGGTGGCTTGTGGAGCCTTCATAGACTGATGTAGTTGTAATGTGTACTCATTTATATACATAATATAAAGGGAAATTTTCTTGTTAAAAAATGTTAATACATAATACATAGTAAGAGAAAATGTTAATTGGATTTAGTTTGGGTGGTTGGGAAAAATTATTATTATCCTTCCCACCTAAGTTCAATTCGCACAAGTGACATGTTGAGCGCTTAATGAGTATATTATTGTAAGTACTCTTGTAACATGGAAAAAAAGACTCGCTTGTTTGTGGGACAACAAACCCCCTCCAAATAGGGATTTGACTGCTAAAGTCTATGGAGGTATACATACCCTACATGATCACTTTTTTTTCAATCTCCTCAAAGGTGAATGGAATTGAGTGTCATTGCATATCTCAACACAACACACTTACATTAACTGTCCACCAACTCAAGGAACCAATGGAATTAGAACATCGAAACTCTCCTCCCTCTAACGTTGGCCAAGAAGAAGAAACCAATAATCATATATTCCATTAAATATTATGTTTTTCAAGGTTATTAAAATTATAGGAGTTTTTGAGTAGAAAACAAGCAAGAATACATGGAATTCTTATCATGTAGTCTATCTTGAAATACTCTATGTAGGAGTCAAAAATTGCCTAATTTTATTTTTTGAAGCTCTCAAAAATCCTATATAATTGTTGTTAGCTATACTACAAACCTTTTATAATAATATAATATTTTGATTCTCATAAAGAAATAAAAAAATTAAAATAAATTAAGTATTATAAGTATTATATTTATTTGATAAAATATTAACAAACTCATTTCTGATTTTTATTTTTTTTATGTTTTTTAATATTTTTTCGTTCAACCCACACACATAAACCATAACATAGCAAAGTTTTAAAATAATATTTTCTTAAAATTATTATATTATTTGTTACAATTATTTTTTTATATTTAAATAGATATATCATGTAACATCACCTGATCACCTAGTTCTCGTTCAGGCTGATGGGGTGTTAAAATTTTGATTTTTCCAACTACTTCATTTCTCTAATTAGACTTTGTAGATTGATTCTACTCATCCAGAGCTTTCCAACGAATGTAACCATGCTCAATTTTGAGCTCTGGATCAAAAGTTACAACCCTCCAATTTTTTTGGGCCTTCTATCCTCAATTCCACCCCAGTACCACGTGGCACCCAGGTACATGTGTCACTTGAGGTGGCACCAACATGGTGTGGATGTGGTAGCTGCCACCCGTCTCCTCGATTATCGTATGTTTGGACTGATGGATTAACAACTCCGATCTATTCGAAATCCTTTTATATCATCGAAGATTATCCCATCGGAGTGTATCCACAAGGGGCTTCCCACACACTTTGATGAAATAATTCCAACATATCTAACATTCCTAGAGGCCGAAAATCGATGGACCAGGTCACGTCACAGGCTTCTAACTAGCATGGCGATTAATGATCTACCTTCTACCTTTGAACATGCCCTTGTTGAGGTCCACATTAATCAATGGTTGAGATTCATCGTGTCCACACTCTGATCAATGGCCCTGATCATCTCTCGGAGTCATACTTCAAACCCTTTGGAGTGGTACTCCAAGCTTTCTTGAGTCAACTCCCTTCCTAGCCTCGCTTACGCATATTTCTACGTCGCATCCTAGTTGGCGCTAAGGACACGTGGCCCTACCAAACTCTACCACCTAGATCAACGCATGGCACTCGAGCCATGTCACATATCACCCCCAAAGTTCCATAACATGCTGCCACATGGCACAATAGATACCTGACACATGGATTGATGTGGCATACACTTCATTGTTTATCACTGGGACATCCTTCCTAGTGTTGGCACATGTCCTCTGTGTATTGGATGGATGAAATCATCCCTGTCAACGTGATGTTGCCTTCCTCCTAGCCTCATCCAGGTGAGACCCTCCAAGATCTACGATCATGTTTATATTTCAATTGAGCTTCGATTGACGACCAGGATTACTCTTTGGAGTTCCTCCTTCAGAGTGTTTCTACGACTACTCAAGAATTCCCTTCGAAAGTCAACTCCGAACAAACTATTTACAATGGATTTTTCTCTGACATACTGATGACTATATCCAGTGGCCATGATCTCTCTTCCTTACGATCTAACAGTCATTTATAAAAACACCTTTCCAAGGGCTTGAACTTGACAGGGACCCACTCCTTATTACCTTGACCAAAAATAGGCTACCACATGTCTTCCTCGTACATGTTGTCTCTTTTCATCAGCGTGACGTCAACATGAGGTCACCCTTCCTATCAATCATGTCTAAGGCTTTCCACATTGATCAACGGTCGATATTACATCTCAGTGGTTCTTTGATCGACGATTGGGATTGCTCCTCGAAATCTTCCCTTCAGATTATTTTCCTTCAAGTGAAGTAAACTATTATGAAGGACCCACGATGATGGATGGTTACGATCACTCTGATTTACTCCCCAATGGATCCAACTGTTGATAGCATTCTGGATCCTCGACAAGTCCTCGTACATGAGGACTCGATCAACGTCTAGGATCTCTCGATCCACCTCCAATGAATTCGACGACCGACCATGACCTTGATTCTTGGAAATCCTGGAGAATCAGAGACTCTAACCAACGACAAGGATTGATTCATTGTGTCGAAATCTATGATTGTGATTACTTCTAAAAAAAGACACGAAAATTCCTAGGTTTATCAGACCACTTCTGGACATAATCAAATTTTCAAGGTTTTATCATAATTTACCCTTGGCTATCAGTCTAAAAAATCTAATCTATTTAATCCTTGTCGCTCACTTGGGGAATTTTCATCCCACGAGCTATTCATACCAACACAGAGGCATCTCCAGCCATGAGTTTTCGTATTTCCACTATGTTATCATTGATTTAAAGGAAAACAATGCATATGAACAGAGATAGGAAAAATACTAACCATGCCTATATAAATAAACATGTATAAGCAAGTGAAACCATACAAAAACACACAATTATGCATTCTTTGCAATATAACGACATATATACATTTCTAGAAAATCTAGCAATAAAATGCTCAAGGATAATTACAATAGGGAAAACCCATGGTAGAATATACATGATTACAGTATCGGTTCATTTCTAACATCAGAAGTACTAAAGCATATAAAGAACAACATCTTCCCATCATAAGAATACATATAAACATTTGCACAGTAAGTATTCAACATAGGATTACATATTCATTCAAATATTAAATTAAACAAACACATGGTAGGCACTTATCTGGTATAAGTAAGCCATGAACTGCATGCAGACCTATGAATTTCCTCCTAGACTTAGAATCTATTTCTTATAACTCGGCAGCAGGTCACCCCCGAGTTGGGGCTTAAACTCCACTTGGGAAAGGAATTTCTATCCAGTATCACAACCAATGATTACTACTTTTATTAATTAATTCAATGTACATAATATACAATTTCCCCCCCGACCACATTAAATCAATATGGAATCTTCACCCCAACACATCGACTCACCAGTCTAATTCACATTTATACAACTACATTATAATTTGCGGGGATTAAAAATGGGGATCTTACAGTCTTCAAGTAATTTTACCTCTAATTTATATTCCTTTGTCAAGTAATCAAAACCTTCATTGTTGTAATGTAAATCCAAAGCTTCCTCCACTTTCCTAAGAGTTTTATCTCCCTTCATATTTTTGTCTTTTTCCCATTGCATAGCTGCCTTTTTTATTTTTTTAGATTTTGATGAAATTGTATGGGAGTAGATTCCCTTAAGTTTCCATCATATGGAACCCATACTTCTTTATGGGAGTATATTCCCTTAAGTTTCCATCATTATGGTTAGAATCCCCCCGACCCCCGAGATAACCCATTGTTTTATTCGATTTACTTCATAAAGAATTTTTTCAGATATTAGGAAATAATTGAGTCTCCTTGCAATATGAACCTCTCATAATATCTTGTTACCCCAGGTTGGGGAGATTTTGGTAGGTTCAACATCCATTAAGCCTACTTCTTCCAAATTTTTAATAAAATAAAATGAAAGATAGTCCACTTTTGCAACAGTTCCCAGGACTTTTGAGGATTTGAGTGAGAAATTTAGATCTCCTCCCACTACCATTAAACTAGAATGAAGTGATAAATTTAGGTCTCCTCCCACTACTATTAAACTAGAATGAATCCAATCCATTTGAAAGAGCCTATCCCGGTAATCCACTTTGTCCATATAAGGTCCATATACATTCAAAAGAGTAATTTGTTTCCTAATATCTAGAGAGAATAGAGTAGTCCCGATGTAAAAGACTAGGAATTTGTAAGGGTAAAAGAACATTTCTGACACACAATAATGTTCCCCCCTAACCCTGCTATAGCATCAGTAATACCAAATTCCCAACTAACTATTTTTTTTTCAGTTCATGAGTAATCTTCTCCTCATTAGTCATCATTTCTTGCAGAAAAATGATAGAAGGATTTTATGCCTCTATTAATATTTTAGGGCCATTTTTTTGAGGGGTTGGATAGCCCTTTGAAATTTAAGGTAATCAAAATCATTTTAAACCCTCTTTGGGGGTATTTTCTCTAAGAGCTAGAAATGTTGTTTACCACATTTTATTTATCGAGAATCTTTTTTTTGAGCTAGTCACATATATTATTTCCTTCCCCTATGAGGGGATTTTGGATTAATTTCTAGGTATCCCAAATCCCCTTCCACCTTTCTATGGAAATCAAGAGATCCTTTTCTCCTCAATCTGAGATTATAGTTTAAGGTTTGCATGGAAGCTGGAATTTGATGGGCCTCTAAATATATTGTTACAATATGTAGTTTTGTAGAGGATCCATTATTTGAGATCCCAACCATCTAGGTCTCCTCTATATTAGGTTTAGGAGTTAGAGAAGGGGGGTTAAGGTTTTCAATTCCAGAGAGGATGGGTAAGAAATCATTCAAGGGTTCAAACCTTTTGTTTTCAACATTTACACCCTAGGTGCCAAAAATAATATTTATAGAGGATTTTCTTTTACTAAGTCGAAGAGGGACAATTTGTACACTTACCTAATTGAATAAGAACTCCTTTCCTATCACTAGTATCTTCCAAAATATGATATATTTAATGTCTTGGGTCCAAGTTCCAAAATAGTGTTGGTGAAGGAGCTTC
>SNQJ01S0001528.1:125073-204698 GCA_010110895.2 Picea sitchensis
AGTTTGTTGCATCTCACCAATAATGGAAATTATCTCCTCTTCTAGTAGGAAATACCCAATGGGATTTTTCCCCCATGGATCTACCATTTAATAGATGTACCAAGTTGGTTGGACCATATTTTATATTCCTCTAGTGGATCATCCATATATTATGGTACCTCTTCTTCCAAAATTGACATCATATCAAACCTTCTTTACTCCTATCACCCTGGACTTCGATGCATTGGACCCTGCAAAAACCCTATGTTACCCTGTCATGTGTAATCACCATATCAGCTCCATCTAAATCTCCAAAAACCCAAAGAAGAAGTACTCTTTCACACCCATCATATCTTTGGCCTTGGGGTTTCTACATCACATAGATTTGAAATCCCTTTACAAAACAAATACATTGGCTCAACACCTTCAACACAACTAAGGAGGCAGTGATGGCTTATGACCAAGCCTCATTATCCATGAGTGGTTGTAGAGAGTGTACCAACTTCATATATAGCGGTAGGGCCAGACACATCACAAGTAGGTTGAGTCATTCCATATTAACATCTGTGTGAAGAGATCCCTTAAAATCCCAACAACACTTAAATATTGAGTTCAAGGACATCCTCTTCATCAATGATATATTTTTTGAATATCTCACCACAAAAAACAAATATGACATATTTTCATATATGCTTGGATCCTTTGAAATAATTCACTTTATTTATGCATTTGGTTAGATCAGATATCAGCTCCAACAAATCAGATTCGCTTACTTCATATTTGCTTCAAAATATGTGAAATACTATGCATCATTGGAATAAACCCTTCAACTCCATTGCTAATTGCTAATTACATAGTAACATAGTGTTTTAAATGGACAAGTAAATTTTTTGTAGTTTTAAACAAAAAGACTTTAAATAAACCCTTGACTTGGAATTTGAAAGAAAATTTAATGGCTAGATAGACTTTTCCTTGCTGGTATTAAAATAAAATCCCAGATGGTTGAGTTAGGAACATATAACCAAATCTATGATAATCTCTTCATGCAAATCGGATGGGACTTCAAATCCACTCAGAATAGAATAGATATGTTCATAGTGTAACTAGGTACCCAAATATATCTCAAATTCTCCAATTTATTTTATATGGAAAATGTTTTACTTTCTTACCCAAACTAAAATTAAAAAAATAAATAATAAAACTAAACTATATTCAGGAACCTAAGAATCATGGCCCCTTCCAAGTGACCTATATAAGACTTTTAACAAAATATTAGCTCAAGAACCTACTTAGTAACATTTAGTTCCACGGAATTAAAAATATTTAGAGGTTAGATTCTTAATGCATAATCCAATAGCAATTATGGAAAATGCATATAAACAATTATGATATTTTTTTCTATTAAATAAATTCATTATGAAGATGCATATTATACAAGATTATTGAATATGTTTGTAGTCTAATTGTGGAATATTATTATGGGTATTGTCACGACCTCGTAGGAATCCTATTCAAATATTTAGAGCATTCACCTCGTGAGGGCATGCGGCACCGCAATGGTTCTTACATGGTTTCTTGACACACCAAGAATATTTCGTTTGGAATATGCCTCTTCACATGGAGCATACCCATATAATTCTAGGCTACCAACAAGTCACACTCCTACTCTAGTGCAACTCTTGTATACTTAAACAATTGTTAACACAACTTAACACTTAGTCATTTATAAGATTACATTCCAGAAAAAATGTGGAACAAAATGTGGAACAAGTGAATACAAGCACATATATAGAGTGGGTGGCACAAACTGTTCCTAACACCTTGCTAAATCTTTGCTATTGTAAAACAGTTACGATATGAGCTATGATGGCTCGGTTTACAAATTCGACATTGTTACACGACTCATCTCACCTCACCAAGACACATAAATAGATTCATCACACCAAGACTCTTTGTTGCAGCTATCTTCACAACCTCCTATGGTGCACCTCAGACATGCCCAAAATCATAGACTTGTTCTCCATTCATTTCCGTAGAATTTCACCAAGCTAACACATATTTCGGTTCTACCTCACACATGCCTCCACATACCTATGTTTCCATACTTCCCCAAAACCTCCTAAAGCATACCACTCTTGGCTACTTGTCTTCCATCTTGGCCACTTTTCCTTAGTTCGTTGCCTCGGACTTACCTGAGACTTCTTCCCCAAATTTCTTTCCTAAGTGCTCCTATCTTATCCTTCCTTTGGTTGTGCACCCTTGATATTATAGGAACTCCAAGGGTCATTTGTACGAAACGTCGTGACTCTTTGGTGTGTCATGCTCCTTCGTAAATCATCACACTCAACCAACCATCACTCCCCTCTATGAACCTGATGCACCCATCCAAGCCCTTGCACCCCCTCCTTGGGCGCATTCCACTTGCCTTGTGTGCTCTCTCAAGTCAATTGTCATGTCTCTTTGTGGGTGTGTCGATGGGGTCATCCAGCCTCTCTGGTGCACCCATGTAGTCGAGGGAATATGAGTTTGCTCCTTGGGAATGCTCCCAAGTTTCCCTTCCTCAACCCAAGTCTCCATCGTTCGTTATAAGGAAAGTAAGGTGCATTCCCCCTTGGTGGCACATGTTACCATCATGTGCCCAATATGCCCCTACTATAACACCATGTTTCCCCCAGTTTGTAAATATAACTATATTGTCCTAGAGACTATGGAAAACTCAATATGTGTGAATGTTTGATTGGATGGAACTTTATATAAAAGGTCAATGAAGGTAAATTTTGTTATTTACTAGAAAATGGATAAGTGTTTCATGAATACTGGAAGGGGGGTGTACTAAGAGAGACCACGAATGCTAGGAAAGAGATGGTGAAAGGGACTAGGAATGTTTGCATTAACCTCCCCCAAACCAGTATTTTACTGGATTTAATTTCTCAGGACCAGAATAGTCCTATGACCCAAGAATGAATTACAATCAGGCTGGTAGGTGGGAAGACCTCCTCAAGAGTTAATGAGGGGATGGGGAAGAGAACCCATCTGTAAGGCTTCTAGACCTAACCACGGGCTGGGAATTCGATCCACACACAATCTTTCTGAGAAAGGAAAGAAAGGAAGGTGTGGTGGGAAGAGGAAGACCTACGAAGAGTGCAAAGACGAGAGACTAAGCTCATGGGTTCAAGGAGGAATTGAAAAATGGTTTTGTTCTTGTCGCATGAAATGGCTAGTAGGGTTGTGATACAAGCTGATAAATGAGGTTGTTGAGTGACTGAGGAAGTACTCAGGCAGTCCTCCTTGCTTGGTATTGTGTAAACCGTTTCCAAGATCTCGCGGGAGGATGAGAGTAACCTCTGTCCTTACTGTCCCTGAGCTGGAAGAAAGGATTATATCTCAGAGCATTGTGGTCTAGCTCAGGGGTGGCTAGTGGTAAGTCCATTAGGAGTGATTGAGCCTATGGTTGGGAGGAAACTGACACCTCTTTCAGCAGTCGCTTCACGTTATCTGGTTTTGATAAGTATTTTCCTACTTTATGTATTGAACTGAAATAATGGATGAATGCATGGGTTTATGTATATATGTGTGTCTATAAATGGTTTATGTGTGGAATGATTATGATATGTGTATGCCTTCATCTCTTTGTGAACTTACACTTCTAACTGATAGTTTGTGTGCCCAACTTAGTCCCTGAGGCTTCTTGGGACATAAGCTTCTAAGATGACCGATATATGAGATATCGTGTCAATCTGAACCTATCTGTCCAAATAGAATACCTCTTTCAGACTCCTTTTCATGCGACTAGGATTCCAATCCCAAGCCCTTAACCATTTCATGATAAAGCTTGGGAAGGATAGCAAAGTTCAAGCCTTGAAAGGGGAGATCTCTTCATTTGGAAGACGAGTGGGAGAGATCCATTCGAGAAGACAAATATGATCAATACCTAGGAACCTTAGGATAATCCTAAGGAAGCTAAGTCCTCCTGGCTTCAGAGCTCCAGAAGTCTGGGACTTTGGAGTATGGCTGACCTTACCAACCTCATACTGGACGAAGGTAATTGAGAGACTCGATTACCTGTAAGGGTGATCGACGTTAGGTGGTTCCCTAGGTGGTTAGGTGAACCTATCGTACCAACTAAATCGAGATCCAAAACCCCGAAGGTCAGAACCGTGAAGGACCCAAAGCCATAGATCGAGGGATCCTTCGGGTTCTTTCCCAACTATCGATATACAAGGGACGTGTGGCATTAGCCCCTTTAATTTGGATATTAGGCACTTCGGGAGATAGGAGGAGTTTGCATCGCAATACTCCCAAATGTTGAATCCCTGAGGTAACAGAGTTGTATATCTATAAATCTAAGTGGTCCGATCTGAACCTAAGATCTGAGGAATGTTAGAAGCTTGTCATCCTGGGGTGATGTGGTGCAATGATGCCACCCAGAGTGATGTGGACCCCAACTTGACATGCCACGTGTTACCCAGATTCGTGTGTATCACATACCCTATAGGCCCATTGGATGTAACACATGTCATATTAAACCCTCCTACGTGTCAATCCTTGGTACATGTCCACCTAGCCAACGTGGTTTGTGAAGTGACCTGGACTCCGAGAGTCTGAGACTTTGGGACTCCGGAGGATTTGGGATGTAGCATTGTAGAGAGACCCAAAAAGTTCTAATGGCCGGAACCACATGGAAAGATTCCGGGACTTCGTAAGTTCGGGACTTCGGTAGGTTTCATGCATATATAGAAAGGAGACATTCAACACCAAAGTGCCAAACTCTAAATCCATTGCTAGCCTACGTTTCAGACGAGGGTTAAACCCATCGTTGGATTGGTTGATGGATGGACCTTCCCTACGAGAGGTAGGAACCAAGAAATGATAATAACGAGATGAAGCCACGTGGCCCTCAACCATTGAATTTCCAAAAAACTTCAGGAAGTCGTGAGATACTAAACCAAGGGTCGGTTTAGTACACAGTAGGAGTCTTTAGAAAGTTACGGGAAAGTAGAGGAGAATGAATCATCTCGGAGAGATGAGTTAATTATGGATTTTTTTTTTTATCATGCTCCACCCCTTAAAATATTATTAAGGAGTTGGGTGTGTTACAAGTTGGTATCAAATCATGGTTACAACACTTGGCCTACTTGGGCTCATGGACAAGTTGCATAAAAACCATATTTAAAGGACTTTAAGGGTGATTCCCTATCTTACCTCTTTCCTAAAAAGTCTGGTTAAACTTTTACTAAAGAAAAGAATGAAACCTTCTTTTGTGTGTGTGTATTTAAGAAATATGAATTGTGTGTTTTTAGTAAACTAATAGACTGTTGGATAACAATCAATGTTTTTTCATCACTCAAGAAGTCAGTAAATCACAAGAAAACTACAAGTATAAAGGATGGTGATGCTCCATGAAGTGGGGGATGGCTCCCACAATAGAAACGAAGAATCTGACAAGAGGAGGGCGGTGGAGACCCCTCCAGACCTGGACGAAACTATAAGGAGCCTCATGGCCAAACTACAGAGTTGCAAGGCTGACAACGAGAGATTGATAAAAGGGCAAGAAAAACAAACGAAAATTAATGCAGTATTGTTGCATAGCTTATCCGACATATAGAGGCAGTAGAAACATGGACCCACAACCAGTCATGTGGACCGATGACATATGAAGAGAAGTCAAAGTCCACCTGAGATACGAAAACGTGGTCCCATAAGTGTCCACACTAGGAGGAGTACCTCGAGGAAGGCCCAACCTAGAAGCAAGGGACACCCACCGAGGGAGTCCTTTGGAGAGGAAACTGGCGACTCTGAGGAATCCTCTAGCGGTAAAACTAGCTCACATTATCAAAGGAAAGAAAGAAGCAAAAGAATTCCAAAATTCATGGCCCTGAAGAGTTCAAGAAATCCAAACCACCCTCTTTCAATGGAGTGATTGAAAAAGGGGAAGAGGCAGAAGATTGGTTGCTTGGTTTAAAGAAGTACTTTAGAGTCCATGACTACTCTAAAATCTTGAAGGCTCGAATATCCATATTCAACTTGATTGGAAAGGCTTCCATTTGGTGGAAGGACCTTAAGAATGTGAAAGGAATCCATGAAGAGGAATTATCATGGAAACAGTTTGAGAATCACTTCAAGAAGAAGTATCTGTCATAGAAATACTTTGATTGGAATACTAAGGAGTTCTATGAACTCAAGTTGGGACAACTCATCATAGAGGAATATGTCAATAAATTCCTTGAGTTGTTGAGGTATGTACCCTACATAAAGGATGAAAAGGTAAAAGTGCAATGATTTATTGGTTGGTTACATCAGACCTACCAGAAGAGGATTGAGTTTGACGAGCCAAAGAGCTTAGAAGACACTATATGAAAGGCAAGGTATTGTTATGAACAACTTGGGAGTCAGACAGAACCTTGCGAGGACTGGAAGAAGAAGAGTAGTTCGGTAATCAATAAGAAGGGGTTCAAACCCTCAATATTTAAGAACTATAGGAAGGACTCTAGGATAATCCTTCCTACTAGAAGTGTATATCATCAAAATTTCCCCTCCCATAGTGGAAATAAACCTTTTGGATCAACCCTAGGAAATACTAATAACCCAAAGAAAGAACCCTTGAATGTTGGGGTTGCAGAGAAGAACATTTGTTGAGGGATTTCCCACACAGATAGTAGAACCATAGGAGAGTCTAAAACATCCAAGAAGCTACCATAGCCAATGATGTGGCTAGGAGCATGCCACATATTTATTCATCTTTGGATAATAAACAATTCGACCACCAATATTTAGTGGTGAATATGGAAGGTATGATCGCCAACCTTCTAGTGTCTATTTTAATTGACCCTAGTTCTAATTTGAGTTATGTGGCCCCTCAAACTATTGATAAGTGTAAACTACAACTAGTTAGACATGTTAAGCCATGGTTGGTACAACTAGCCACTGGAACCAAAAAACAAGTAGCAGAGGTCATACCAACTTTCCAATTCATCATGGATGGATTTCCCACCCGAGCGACCCTTAACATACTTCCCCTAGGATCTTATGACTTGTTTATTGGTATGGACTGGGTGGATGCTTATAAAACTAAGTTGGAATGTTACCATACAAATTTAGAATGTGTAAATGAAGAAGGGAGAAAGATGAACCTCCAAGGGATTCAAAATCCTGTCTCAATGAGACAAATATCAGCCCTTCAAATGAAAAAGTATTGCAGAAAGGGATGTCATCTATATGCAATACAGGTGTTGGAATCTGTTAAGGATGACAAACCGAACCTAGAGGACCACCCCATATTAATAGAGTATAGGGACGTGTTTCCATAAGAGATACCAAGTCTACCTCCGAGAAGAGACATTGACTTATCGATAGAAATTGCACCAGGAGCAGTGCCAGTGTCTAGGACACCCTATAGGATGAGTACACCCGAGCTAGTTGAGCTCAAGCTATAGCTAAAGGAAATGATGGACAAAAGCTACATCTAGCTCAGTGTGTCTCCATGGGGAGAACCAGCCTTGTTTGTGAAAGATAAAGATGGCATGCTCTGACTGTGCATAGATTATAGAAAACTCAATAAGACAACCATAAAGAACAAGTACCCCTTACCAAGAGTCGATGACTTGTTCGACCAATTAGGGGGTGCTTCCATTTTCTCAAAGATTGAATTGGGGTTTGGATACCATCAAGTCCGAATCAAGGATGAAGACATCCACAAAATGACCTTTAGGACAAGGTATGGTCACTATGAATTTGTGGTGGTGCCATTTGGATTAACCAATTCCCCCACCACTTTTATGTGCTTGATGAACAATGCACTCAACAAATTCCTAGACATATTTGTATTGGTTTTCATTGATTATATCTTAATCTACTCCAAGAACAGAGAGGAGCATGAAGAACATCGTAAACTTTTACTTCAATTACTAAGAGAGCATCATCTCTATGCTAAGTTTAGCAAGTGTGACTTTTTCCAGAAGAAAGTACATTACTTGGGCCATGTTATTTATGAACAAGGGGTGGTAGTAGACCCTGACAAGATCATATATATTATGGAATGGCCTACCCCAAAGGATGTATTTGTTATCAGATCTTTTATGGGCTTAACATGATATTATAGAAGGTTCATAAAAGGATTTTCCAAGGTTGGTTGTCCAATCACTGCCCTCCAGAAAAAGGGGGTTAAATTCAGTTGGACATCAGAATGTGAAGAAAGATTTCAGGAACTGAAATACCTTCTGACTCATGCACCCGTGTTGAATATTGAAGACCCTCATAATGAATTCCTCATGTGTACAGATGCCTGCAAGGAAGGGCTCATAGGATTCCTTATGCAAGAAGGATGTGTAATTTTCTACGAATCCAGGAAATTGAATGAGCATGAAATCAATTATGTGACCCATGATCTAGAGTTGGTTTACATAGTGCATGCTTTAAAAATGTGGAGGAATTACCTCCTGGGTAGGATATTTGTACTTATGAAAAACCACTGTGAGTTGAGGCACCTGTTTGATCAACCAAAACTCAATGCTAGACAAGCTAGGTGGATGACTCTCCTTAGTGAGTTTGATTTCGAAATCAAACACATCAAAGGGAAGGAAAATAGGGTGGTTGATGCCCTTACCAAACGTGTGAAAATGATTCACCTGGAAATGGTAAGAACCTTTGAAACGAATGTCAGGGAAAGAATCAGGAATGCACAAGAAACAGATGCATTCTTCAAGACTGTGACCTCATACCTAAGGAAAGATCCTACAGGGATAAAGTATGAAGGATATCAGATACTCGATGAAATCCTCCTGACTTACAAAAATAGATTGTATGTCCCAAGTTGTGATGACTTTAAGAGGTTCATAATGGATGAACTGCATAAGAGACCATATACTGGTCATCCAAGTTATCAAAAAATGATTACGACCACCAAAAAACAATTTTATTGGCCTATATTGAAAAATGACATAGTTGACTATATAACTAAGTTCCTAGAATTCCAACAAGTTAAGGCAAAACACTGACACCCAGTAGGGTTTTTACAGCCTCTACCAATTCCATAATGGAAATGGGAAACCGTTTCCATGGATTTCATCACCGAATTACCAAAATCAGCTAAGAAAAATGATGCCATCATGGTAGTGGTGAACAAATTGAGCAAGTCTCCTCACTTTGTTCCTATCGAGTCAACTTGAAAGGAAATAGATATTGCCAACATCTTCATGAAGGAGATATTCAGACTGCATGGCATGCCTAGAGAGATTTTGTTCGACAGAGACACAATATTCACTTCAAGATTTTGGAAATCCTTAATGGTTGGTTTTGAGACTAAATTGTTGTTTAGCACAACCTATCACCCCCAAACTGATGGACAGATAGAAAGAGTAAACCAAATATTAGAAGACATGTTAAGGATGCATGTAATGCATCAAACTAAGAAGTGGGAAGACTATCTTCCATTGGTAGAATTTTCCTACAACAACAATTATCAAGATTCACTGAAGATGAGCCCTTTTGAATCCCTCTATGGTAGACAGTGAAAGATTCCAATCAGCTAGAGTAATCCAGTGGATAGAATTACAATCAGACCGGAAATGTTGAAATAAATGGAACAAGTGATTCAGATAAAACAAAATATGAAAATTTCTCAGGATAGATAGAAGAGCTACGCCGATAGAAAGAGAAATCCCAGAGAGTTCAATATAGGAGACCATGTCTATCTTAGAGTTAGGCCCAGGAAGAGTTCCCTGAGAATGGGAGCTTGTGCCAAGATGGAACCTCGGTATTGTGGACCCTTTGAAGTCTTAGATAGAGTGGGAATTGTATCCTATAGGATAGCACTCCCTCCCACAGTAAAGGCACATAATGTTTTCCATGTTTCATTATTGAACAAATATGTACATGATTCTAATCATATAATTGACTGGTATGTGATCCATGTGGATTTGGAGGGAGAATTCCTGCTAGAACCTCAATGCATAATAGACAGGAAGGAAACCTCACTCAGGAAATGAATCATTGCACAGGTCAAGGTGTAGTGGAAACACTTTGGCCCAGATGAGGCTACATGGGAAATAGAGGATGCCATGAGACATGCATATCCATTTGTGTCTACTTATGTATATACATAACATGTTGATAGATAGAACATAGAGGATGTTGTTCCTTTAAGGGGGAGGGAATTGTAACACCCTCTTTCAAACTCCATGCCGTGTGAGTGGGAGTTCATTCCCAAGCCCTTAACCATTTCATGATAAAGATTAGGAAGGATAGAGAAATTCAAGCCTTGAAAGGGGAGATATCTTCATTTGGAAGACGAGCGGGAAAGATCTGTTCAAGAGGACCCATATGATAAATACCTAGGAACCTTAGTCTAATCCTAAGGAAGCTAAGTCCTCCTGGCTTTGGAGATCCATAACTCTGGGACTTCAAAGTATGAACGACCTTACTAGCCTCATACTAGCTGAAGGTAACCAGGAGACTTGGTTACCCATAAGGTTGACTGGCGTTAGGTGGTTCTCCAGGTGGTTAGGTGAAACTATCATACCAACTAAACCAAGATCCAAAACCCCTGAAGGTTGGAGACACGAAGGACCCAGAACTATAGATCGAGGGATCCTTTGGTTCCTTTCCTAGCCATCAATATATCGGGGATGTGTGGCGTTAGCCCCTTTAACTTATATATTGGGCACTTCGGGAGATATGAGGAGTTTTCATTGCAACACTCCTGAACACTGAATCCCTGAGGTAACAAAGCCGTAGATATATAAATCTAGATGGTTGGATATCAACCCTGAGATTTGAGTAATGTTAGAATCTTGTCAGTCTGGGGTGACATGGTGCAGTGACGCCACCCAAGGTGATGTGTACCCCAGCTTGACATGCCACATGTTACCTGGATTCATGTGTATCACATACCCTATAGGCCCATTGGATGTAACACGTGTCATCCTGAACCCTCCTACATGTCAGTCCCTGGTATGTGTCTGCCTAGCCAACGTGGTTGGTGAAGTGACTGGGACTCTGGGAGTTCGAAGGATTTGGGATTTAGAATTGTAGAGAGACCCAAAAAGGTCCAAAGGTTGGAACCACATGGCAAGCTTTCTAGGTCACTTCGGAAGTTTGGTACTTTGGGTGGTTTCATGTTTAGATAGCAAGGAGACGTTCACTGCTAAAGCGTCGAACTCCAAATCCCCTGCTAACCTACGTGTTAGACAAGGGTTAAGCCCATCATTGGATTGGTTTATGAATGGACCTTCCCTACGAGAGGTAGGAACCAAGAAATGATAATAATGAGATGAAGCCACGTGGCCCTCAACCAATGAATTTTCGAAGAACTTCGGGAAGTCGTAAGATACTAAACCAAGGGTCGGTTTAGTACCCAGTAGAAGTCGTTAGAAAGTTACGGGAAAGTAGAGGAGAATGAATCATGTCAGAGAGATTATTCGAGATGATTTAATTAAGGAAAAACAAATTTATGATGCCCCACCCCTTAAAAGAGTATTAAGGATTCGAGTGTGTTACACTTGATCACACCCAAACATCTTTGTTTTCCCAATTGATCACTTCTCCCTTGTGCTCTTCATATATTATGTTTCTGAATCCACCCAAGGAGTGCGTGCAATCGGTGGGTGTCATGGGAGACCTTACATCCTCCTGCACACAAAGTTGTTTTCATCCTCAACAACATCCATCAATTTCCATGGCATCTTTGCCCCATCTTCGGATCTCGTCACCACTCAATGACTATTGTTTCCTTAACTATTGTCATCAAGACAAACTCCCCTTAGGAAGTTACATGAGTCTATGAAGTGTCTCTTCTTTCTAACTTATTATTTATTTCATACTTCAGTCCATATGTCCATGCTTCTATGCATTGGATCCCCTTGTGACTTTGGTCGATTGGGTAGCTAGTCCAATCATTACACCTTTTCCTCAAGAACTCACATCTTCATGTTCAAACATTTGTTTCTTTCTGCAAGCTCGTCACATCCACAACTGTTAGTTCCATCCAATCTACCAAGTCACCCACTGCATTCTCAACAATTTTCACCAAGGCACCTCTTCAATGTGCCCCATTAGCCTCACTACCTCCTCCCAAGAGAGTCAGCCAATGTGCCATTGTCTAGTTTGAAGATTGAGGGGGATGGCTAGTTGGTCCATCTCCCTCATATCCAATCTATCCCAATGTGATCAAAAAAGTGTCACCATACTTTTTCATTGTGTACATAAGCATCAGTACAATCGAACTAATTTTTCCTTCGCACTCCTCCATGAGTTGTTCTAGATCAGGGTCATACATCCATTCACCATGTGCAAGTTCACTAGAGGAGGGATCAACCCCTTCCTTGGTTCTCTTCCACCAAATTTTTTGTGTCTCCCTCATGTCCACTTGGTCCATGGATGGTATATGTTCCTATTCAACAAACTACTTTGTCATCCTCATCTATGTGACTTCCTTTGATTTTCACTACCACTCATCAAATTTCAAGCATAAATAAGCCAAGCCATCCACTGTCCTAGGAAAATATCAAACTATTTGTTGAACATCGGAAAACATTTTTTCCATTGACATGATCTTCATTTCATTCTCTACATTGGATTGTCCAACCATCACTCCACATCATCCAAGTTCATCTCCAAAAGGTTTCGTGCTTTGGATTTCTGCGACAACCATCTGCAAGGAATATATCTGCGTGCCTCCTTCCTTCCTCCTCATGGTATGAATAAAACATGGAGTCTTCCATAAGAAAATGGCCAATTTTTTCATGTGAGGAATCGATGCTTCCTTTTCCTTCCTCATTAACTCCTGTCCCAATAAAAATTCAAAATCGACCATAGGAACAACGATGAAACTTGTCTCTCCTCACCAGTCACCAAGCTTCAAAAAGATGTCCTTGGCCACACCAACGACCCTCTCTACACCTTCGTTGACTTTCTTAAATGTTTTTTGTGTTGTTTTAGGCTACAAGACAAGTCTCTACGCCATGTATTTCCTCGAGAAGTAATGAGTCACTCCACTATCCACCATGGCTATCACTAACTTCCCATTGTGTGTGTCCTACACATAGAAAAGTTTTGTCTTATATTTGTCTTGGATCTCCATGGATTCACCTTCCATGGAAACATTCAAGACTTGCATGACTCCAATAGATGGTTTTATTCCTTATCCAAAATTCAACTTCTGTTTCAAGGGACCATTCTTCACATAGTTCTCCTTGGCATAAATTCAACACGAAATCAACTTCTTCTCTTTTATTGTGTTTGTTTGCTTGGAATTTTCTTCACTTCCCTTGAATGTCTTCATATTTCCTTTGTCCTTTTCTTCCCCTTCCCTTGTTGTTTCTTATCACTTTGGGCTTCCTCATTGTTCCTAGGACCAGTTTTGGGTTCACCCCGAAATTCCAACAATTTTTTTGTTGCGATGATTGTTGTTGCAAGAGTCTGCACATCTTGTCATCATAGTTCACTATGCGCCCACAATCGCAGACCGTTCATGAATTGGAAAGGTATATATTCTTATGACATGTATTTGATATCCAACATGAGCCCCATGAAATCCTTGATGTAGGCTTGGATCTAACAAACGTGCTTGAGAACAAACAATTGATTCCTTGCAATCCATGCTTGGTTCCCTGGACCAAACTATGCCTTCATCTATGCTCAGTTTTTTATCTTTTCAATGGTTCTCCCAACTGCTAAGTCTTCCACCTGGTTTCTCCACCAAATCTTAGTTGTTCCTGTTAATAAAAGCATTGTAGAGTTCACCTTGGCTTCGTCGGAACTTCTATTCAACTGCTCCAAGTACCACTCAATGTCCCAACAAAATTTTCCTAACAACTTAGCGTTGTAGGTTTCATCATATGGATCAGGTTCCTTTATCTTGATCCTCATCGGCATAAAAGTAGAGGCAGAGTGATCTAGATTTATTTTTGGAATGAAATGAAAGAAGAGATATTACAAAGAAACACTCATGAAAATTGCCAGAAACAAAGAAACACAACAATACTTGATTTCTATTAATGAAATAATTGTAAAGAGACTGTAAAAATATAGAGTGCAAAACTTTCTAGAATGATGGTAGCATTATCTCTAAGAGATGTGACGGATATGCTCATTCCCAAGAAGATGATTACAATAAGGCTCTGAAGGCATTTTTATGTTAAAAAGGAATGCCAAAACCCTAGACATCCAAAAACCTAACCCTAGGAGATGAACCACCAAAATTCATGTGGGCCCCGTCTAGGTAAGTTAGTACATTAACTTCCCAAGGTCGTAACATTTTCATATGATCTCTGTTTTAGGCGCGTGATAGTCCATTGGAAAGGTCTTTTAGAGAACTACGCATTATTCCATCAAACTCTAACTACATCTACAGTTTGACTATGGCATGCCAAAATAACACTTTTTAGGGCCCCAAAATGACCCTGGAAGTATAACAAGATGTGCTAACATGAATATATACAAAATAAGCTGGTTGGATTAGGTGGGAGGCCACTAGTATCCACCTGAAAGATGTGTAGGGCTTCAGACAACCTCGAAAGGGTATAACCCACAATTAAAAAGAAGGAGAAAAGAATGTGTTGAACTAAAAATTGACAAAAGGAGCCAGTTGGAACAGGTGGGTGACCACCAATATCCACCTAGATCAATCCTCCCCCATTAGGAAGCAATGGTCTCCATTGCATTGAGTGACCAGGAAGAGGGGAAAGAATTTTCTGAATCTAAATCTTGGTGAGCTGTCTGCTTTGTTGGAGAAGTTGTGTTGCTTGGTCTATGGAAGACTCTCACAAACTGGTTATTGGCAGGGTTGAATATGCTCCACCAACATGTTGTTTATGGATTTGACGGGGCATTGTGTAGGCACCATTGTAGGTGAAGAAACAATATCTTATTTCTCTTTGACAATATGTTTTTGTTGGATAGAAGGTGTTGAGGTTGTAGTAGTTGTAGCAGTCTTCTATGCATCCTTTGAACAGAATGTGAAGAGGATGAATTTTGTAGTATGAGAGATTACCTTATGACACTATTTTGGTGGATCAGTAGTCGAAACTACCTTTGGTATCCTATAGAGTTGAACTCCTAGAGTAATAATGACACTATGGGGCCTAGATTCATAGACAACATGACATCTCCACATATATGGTTGGCCCAAAAAAACATCACAGACATCAAGAGGGGAAACATCACACACTACCTCATCCTTGAAGGGTTGGATGCCATAAGACAGACGACACTGCTAGCTGACACATAGATCGCATCCCTAGTGAAGCCACCCGATGTTGTATGGTTGTTGGTGTGGTATTGTCAAAAAACCCAATTATTTGATGACCTTAGCTGAGATGAGGTTCTTCTGGATGTCGTTATCAACAATGAAATGCAACAAGATCCCCTTCACCCACATCTATGAATGGAAGAGGCAGTCCCCCTCTTCAGGATCTACTGATTCTTCTGGTTGAATTGTTGTGGTTGCGACAATAGCAGTGGCGTCTGCGTCAATGATCTGTATGTTTTCAATATTTTGTGGATTAGATTCTAAATCAGGATTCGGCTTCATGTCTTTGGCCTCGGTCACCAATGACTATTTTAAGCGACATCTATCGATGTTGTGCCAGGGGATGTTTTGGAAGTCACACCACTTCCCAATGTCATTCTTCATCTTTCCTTTACCCTTATTTTCCTGTTTCTTGGACTGGTTGTCTGGAGGTTGTTGGTTACGGTTTTCCTTACCATGCTTTGTTTTTTGCATATTTGCAGACCTGAGATCCCATTTGTTCTAGTGCCTAATTTTTTGCCCGATTTTGAAAACATATCAATAGGAAACTCCTAATGATGAGATGTTTAGGAAATCGATTTCGGTTTGGATGTACCTATGCAGATCCCACGGTATTTCAGAACTAGATGTCACTCGGAGTCTTTGATACCCATCTTGGTGTGCAAGGTATGGAAAGTATTTGTGAACTCCAACACTATTTGGCTCTTCTCTTGCCACAGTGTGGTCCATCTCTTGTACTGATCTGCATAGTTATCAACATGATTGTGCTGTTCTTTGACTTCATCTATAAAAAAATCCCAAGTGGGCTCGGCCCCATATATTCCATATTCCTTTGTGGAACTTTGCTCCTAGTAAGTTTCCCACCAATGTTTGACATGGGGGAGAGCCTTGAGGAGTGTGAAGGTGATATTTTCCCTGTCGGAAAAATTTTGAACAGAGAAATAACCTTCTAATAGATTCAACCATTTTTCTCAATCATCTCAAATCCAAGAAACTAGGATTACATCGCCTTCGATTCGACGAGGGTTTTCCAACAACTATAAATTTGTCCAGATCTGAGTTCTGGAATGCAATTTATGGTCCTTCAAAGTTCTTTAGGCCTCTACCAAATACGGTCTTTCATCACCATGTGGCACCCATGTGTTTCTCTATCACTTGGCATGCCACCTCATCATAGCATACAAAGACTCGCTCAACCAGAGGTCGATGCTTGTCTAGCTCTTATTGGACTATTAATTTAATTAAACATTACCAATTTGTTCTTTTACTGATCATATTATAATATAATTATATTTAATTATATTATAACATAATTAAATATATCAAAGGTGCACTTAGGACTATTAAGTTCAATAAACTCCTAAGTCTGTGGACTTTGGCGAGGTTCCTCATCGTGTTGTTATGAACATACCCCCAAAACTCCCTAATGTCGAAGTTGTAGAGAGGGTTCCACCTGTATTATTCCTTTACACAAATACGAGTAATTACATTACCCCACAATATAATTAATTATTTTTAATGTTTATTATAACATTGGAGTACGAGAAGGTAGGTTCAGGCCTTCGGCCCTTTTAACTTGTTCATTATATCACCCCAAACATTTGGAGTCCCGAAGCTACGTACTCTCGGAGAGTCCTCACTTACACGGGAATGTGCATTAAACATTGGAACACGAACATGTAGGTTTGGGCCTTCAGCCATTTTATCCCAAGCGTTCCATCACTCAAAACACTCTAGAGTCCTGAAGTTTTGAACTCCCATCAACCATTAGATCAAGAAGCCATGATCTAGGAGGAAGACATTTAGCATAAGATAAGGGTGACACGTGGCCCAATCAATTGATGACTGGTGTCAAGGTCCATTTGAAACATAAGGTCTGTGAAGGTCACAAATCGGGTTGACACATGGCACACCTACGATGGGTCCATGTCACCCTAGGTGATGTCAGCATGCCACATGACTTTGGCCTTCTGCACTTTGATGATATTCTCATTTACCAACATGTCAAAACTCTCAGAGTAGGACTTCTCCGGAGTGATTTGCGTTACCCTTTCACTTGTTGATCAGATGTTCAAGAGAGGTTCCCAATGGATTCCCTAGATCAACGACTCATGTTAACTCGTGAGTTCTTCGTTCGAGATTTCTGGTTTTTTAACACCTTTTCTCTCCCAAAGTAAGTCAATGTCGAATGACCATGATGTAGAAACAATGGTCATAAGAGATCCTAAATAACCTCATATCTATATCTCGCGTTACTTCGCGATCAAGAATTGGATCGATGTTTAACAAGGGAATGAATCCCACGATAACGGGTAAATGACTGCCAACTATTGATCCACCGTCAAGTTACCGATTGATAGGACCTCTTCATTGCATTTAGTACACTGCAATTTTCATTCACCCCAGAGCTCCAGAGTCCCAGAGTCCCAAATGACTTATCTTTTTTTTGAATGGAGCAGAGGGTTCCAAGGTCTAGGTCCTATGGAACTTTGTCAAGCTCCAGAGGCTACACTCCTAACTCTTAGCCGAAATTTGGTTAAGGTCATGGGCATGAGCACATGGTCACTTGGAAAAATAGTTTGAAGGAATCACCCTTCTTCTATACAGCTCAGATTCCACAATAGGAAAGGTAATTCAAGGAAATCAACATGACTGAGGTAGTCCCTTAGAATCTATATCGACTCTATGTCTGCGGATTTGGTCCTTCAGCAATCCCTTGAGTATTTTCCCAACCAACAAAGGGGCCACGGTCTTATGTCCCTAGTTCCAATTAAAGAGCCCATTTCTAGTAGTTATTCTTTCTCTTGAAACCATCATTACATCAGATTACTCATTTACCTTTGTTTATATACCTCTATTCCTCTTGTACATAGAAAGAACAGATAGGGGTTTACTTTCTTTATCCTAGAGTATTAGAAGGTAATTCTATTCAACTGTGCAAGGAATGCGCTAAACGTGTCATCCTACCAACACCCAAAAGCATGAGTTTATAGTTGAAAACAAGCATTCAATCATGGATTTCATTTCAAGTACATAGGGTATATTAAATTATTATCTATTACAAGTTGCAGCTAGTCAACTGACTGTGGGTGTTCACCTTTCCACCCAACCATAGGCTCGGAGGAATTCACTCTCGACACTTTTTCCACCCCCATTCGAAGCCATGATATCACTAGGGAAACTTCTCTGTGTTCCTCAGGTCTTCTATAAATTATCGGGGATCCTCTCTCTGTCACAGCCTCTGCGAGGTTTATCAGATACTCCCTCAACATTAAGCTCGTGACCTTCTTCTCAAGTCCGGTTTTCTGCAAATTCTCATAGATCCTCTCTTTATCAAAACCTATACGAGGTTTATCAGATGCTTCCTCGACATCAATATCACAACCTTCTTTCTCTAGTTAAGGACAGATCTCTTGTCTATTAAACCAACAAAGGAAAATTTCTTTGTCTTCAAAAATCCACTTGTTTGGAAATAATAGAAGTCTTCATTCTTCCCCACTGAGCTCAGGGCCTCCATGGGGTTTATCAAATTCCTTCCCAGCTATATTTTCACTATGCAAGAGGTTCCCTTCATAGTTACACTATCCCTTGATTCCCTCTCCTTTCAACACAAGTTTCTTTCCAGCCAACACCAAGCCCGTGACCCTCTTTTGCTCCAATATGGGCTTCAAGTCTTTTATGCTCTAGTTCAGGACTCTTCCACGAGTTCCCTGATCTTTCTATTGCATGTGTTCGTGCATTATTTTCAACAATTATCTTCCTCAGAGACCGAATTCCTCCTCTATTTCTCCCTGTAGAGAGAACAACTTCTTATTTCAGTTATTCTTTTGAACTGAGAGCCTCACATGCTCTCCTCTTTCTCTGGTTTTTTTATTCTCTTAGCATATTCAGGTTGCATGCCCCCCAGTGGGAATGGTATCCTTCTCTTCTACCTTCGTGTGTATTATTGCAAGCCTTTTTCCTCCCCAGGAAGGTTCTAGACCTTTCCTATTCCTTTTGTCAGATGGAGTCAATCTGGGCCTGCAGGAAACTGGACTCTGTCGTACTTTGAGCTGATAGTTTTTTGTCTCCTTGGCTTACCCTCCATGCTTCCATTCATTGGGGTAGTTGATTTTTCAACTACCATTCCTTTCTCATAAATCGATTTTCTTGGAATCAAGATGAGGCTCATTATTTCAACAAAGAGAATTGGGTCATTTTGACATAATGAACCCTCTCTACATTTTCCTCACTCTTTCCTCTAGTGATATCATGTCCAATACCTCAAGGATTCACCCCCACAGTCAGTTTTTGGAAATATAAACAATAATACATTTACATTGTTCACATGCCATAGCATGATAATCATAAATAATGATTAATTACAAGTTGGGGGAAACATGGGTATTACAATCCCCTTCCCCTCCAAAGGAACACAATCCTCAATGTTGTTTCTCAGTAAAACCTATCATGCCTTTGTCATTCAACTGCTTCAGAAATATTGATCCTCTTTCTTGGCCAGGTCCTTTCAAGACCCTTGGCCTTCGTCACCTAACTTCAATCATTTTGGACAACAAGAATATTAATCACAATTTCATGTGAAAACATCTTACTGTTGGGAAAAATTCAAGAGGAAAAACTTCATAATCTAGTGCAATACTTATCTGTGTAGTTCGTGGATTTGCATCCATATGGCTGTCTTTTTATCTTGGATCGCTATTTTTCCTTGACATACCCATTGTGTGCATGATCCCAATCAATTGTTTACAAGAATTATCAAAGTCTCCTCTTCCTTGCGGTCACTCACCCTCGAGGCCCAAGCTCAAGCATCCCCTTCTTTGTTATACAGTCCCTCAGGAGATCCATCTTTCCTTGCCAATGATTTCTCGCACAAGAAGAGTTATAGAGACTTAATTGAGCCTTACATTATAGGTTCCCCTCTAACCTGCTCTGCCAAGGCATCCCTTCATCTTGTGTTACCACAACAAAACATATTCTAGGGTGATAATGGCTTACCACACGGCTCTCATGTCTCAATGGTATCTTTTTTCATGCTTTCCATCTTTGATAGTATTCATCTATCATCCCTAGATAGATATTTTTTTCTCATATGTATCACAAGTATACATAAATTATGAGATATTATCATCAATTCCAATTTATAATTTCTTTCAAGTTTGTCACCCACATATTTCCAAATTTGACATTTTTATTTTTTAGATATGTTCCACATAGGAACCAGATTCACAATTACGGGTTTTTGCTTCCCATAGCAGTCTGGCTCAGTAGAAAATCAGTCTTTCTTATGGATTACAACACTACCATATCCAAGACCCTTTCTTCCTACAATTTCAACATTCCTCAACCAAACAAATTGTTAGTTTTCATGCACTTAATATTTTCAAAACTATGCATACTAACAGTCCAAGTCATTTTCATCTATTCAAGGGTACAAAGTGAAAGGGAATATAAATATTTACGTATGCATCCAACATACTAAATTTTCCAAATGCAATTCAAATATCAAATGACTTTAATCAATGTGTCAATATTCATGGCCACATTCATACCCAATGCACCCTTGCATTGATTTCAAGTTCGCCACACTTTATGACAAGCAATTTGTCATGGTGTGTTGGAGATTCATGAACCTCTTAGCCATATGGATTATTCATTCTCGTTAATTATTGTAGCAAGACTATTTTTCCTATTATTGGCTAATCATGATACCAAATCATCACATATGAAACTAAAAGTTTCTCTTGAATGCACCCGAGCATTCTTCCTTCATTAGTAACTAGGGTTCCAACACTCATGGCCACCCAAATTTTCTTTTATTTAACAACTACAAAATTCAGTTGGAGTATTGGAAGGTCCTACTTCCTCAACGGAAAATCCATTGTCTACCCTCTTTTGCAAACATGCATTTCCTCAATGAATTCCATGCAATGTGTTAACTATGAGCACCTTTATTCCCAATCTCCCTATATTGGTCAGTGTACCCATGGTACTCCTTACTCATGATTTTTTTTGCAAGGATTATAACTCATCATTGTCTGGAATAGAATTCATCTCTCTATTATTCAGATTCTTCTTTCCTGAATCTTACCCTGCTTGGGTAGAAATGGCATACAATAGCACTCAAAATTATTCTTATATTAGTAAGAAATTAAAATAATTCAGTGGGGATTCTTACCAAATCCCTCCATACCTTATGTCACACAGGCATGAGCATTTTTATACTTGTTTTGGATGCTAGCACCCTTTTTCTGATTTTTTCCTAATCAGTAGTGCTCCATGGGGCTCCCAAAGTCCCTTCAACAATCTTTCAACATCAAACTTTATGCATTTATCCTTTATCAAAGGTTATCTGCCATTGGCAGTTGTCATTTCCCAACAACTCCAATCATTTCTTATACATGACATACATCACAAATATATATATATATTAGTTGTCATGTAAAACAAAAATGTATGTATCATATCATTTAAATCAGTAAAACGTTTTCAGATATTCCCCAACATATCTCTATGCACTCTACCACATTACTCCGTAATGTGTTAGCTAGTGCAATCACAATCCAATTTTCAGTTATATTCTATAATCATACAACCATCAACATCCTTATTCCAAAACACTTACCTGCATTAGTAAATCAATCTTTCGTACCAGAGAAATACAATAAACAACAAGGAAGGGGCCAATGAACTCTTCCCTTGTCCAACTCCTTCTACACATCCTTGGACTTTCAGTCCAATTGAGTTATTTTCCAAGGTCTCACTTCCTTTACTTATCATGTCTTAACCAAGCCTATTTATTCAAACTTACTAATTTATATATTTTCCTTTTTCCAGGTGTACTTATTTCCACAACTGCTCTTCTAAGGATTACAAATATGTTAAACAATTCAGAGTTTTTAGGGTGAGAAAAGTATTCCCCCTTTTCTCCTTCTTTTCTTATGAAATCTACTCCCTACTAGGATCTTTCTACTATTTTCGTTGAGCAGCCTTGGTTAGGCTCACCCTAACCTATTGGATACATCAACATGCTCCAATAGAAAACTTTTTGTTCATAATGAATCATGAACGTGTGCATTCTACACATTACCATTCAGTTATCAGAATGATCAACATTCATTTGTTAGTCTTCCACTCATACATTTGTTTTAGTATGTAATCCAGGATTCTTATATATATATATATATTTGCATGCTGCCCACTGCCCAATTTTCAACAATCATTAAGGTTGTGACTTTGTTCTCCTGACAGAGTCTTTACATAGTTCCTTCACAGGGAAATCCTTCGACATGCAACTTCCTTATTGCATATCCATCATTATCTTTGATGGCCTCAACCTTGAGTTAGCTTAATTTGTTTACCAAATATTCCATAAAGAATATAAAAAAGCATCTTTGTTATGCATCCAGATTATTTATCCACACATATTCCTTGTTTCATTAAATTACATCCATTATGCACTTAACCACATGCATAATCATAAGCTTATATGTATATACCATAGGTATATTTTGCAACTCACATACATCTTTCATTAAAATCATTTAACTCGTGATTGTTCACAATTGTTCTCATGTAGTACTCAAAGGCATAATCATGTTGCCTTTTATCATGACAATAGAGCATCCTTGCTCATTTACTCTTTCATCTATTTATACTATCCTTTCTTGAGGGAATGGAACACATTCCCCTCAAGCTATGATTCAAATTGAAACTTTCATGACTCTTCAAAATAGAGTCAGCCATGCATCCATGGTATTCATTAAATCTTGGCAAGTGAAATCCTTGCCTTAGATTTCACTCATTTAGGCAACCATATTGTGCCTTTAGTATACATATACTCTTACACCATATATGTGCATCACTTGCACATTTAATATCATTCATATATATTTGGTCTTAATATCAATATTCATATCAAGAAATATCACAATGCATTAAATCCATTCACTCAAGCATATACAAACATAGACAAACATTCATCATGCAAGCTCATTGCCTTCACCTTTTCCATGTCATTCATACACATGGACATATCAAACTTCCATATCCTCCTCCCAAGGATCTTACTTCCATTCTTATGACAAGTCTCATAGAGATACTCAACACTGATATTTCCTCTATGTTGAGAGCTTGCAGTCATTCACATGATATCCACATGGCAAGTTTAATAGACATAATCATAACTATGTCCCCCTTTACATACGAAAACAACCAACAAGGAGGCATTTTTGCCTCAACTACTATAAAGTTATTCAACAATCCAGAAATACCATTTGGGCAATTCCAACGGTGCCCAAGGAAAAAAGACAACTTATCAAACTTATTTTTCATGCCTCAAACCATTTTTGGTTAACAGACGTTTTTATCAAGGGAATCATTTTCTATATTCCCTCTCACTACTACTTGAGCATATTAAGCCATACCTTATATGGATACCATCCACCTCTAGATGTCAACCTAACCCATTGGTCATCAAGAAGTGCCCCAACACTTCCTTTACCACATTCAGGATCAACATTTCATTTACCATTTTACCTCATTTATAATGAATTTTAATGTCTAATAACATTTGGACTATTTCCTTAAAGCCCAAATACAATTTTGAATTATGTTACTTACTAAGTTTAATAAAAAACTCCAGAGCATCTTTAGATCATAATTAGTCTTGGGTAGAAAGTCCATCTCTTTCTTTTTAAATTTTTTTTGTAAAGGTTCTAGTTGTTTCTATCTATCCTTATAAAAAAACAGAAGATATGTTGTACATGTAGATCATCCCCAACCATTACACCCATAATTAATCCTTCTATTCAAAAATAGCGAGGGATGGAGGTCACTCTCCTCCTCCCACATGAATTATGGCAGATTAGTTTTCTATCCACCAAGAAAGGGAGGCTATTGTGATTTCTCACTCAATCACACATATTTCTGCAACTCTGTTTATCAACTTGATTAGAAAAATGATGCCCAACAATTCTTGTACCCAGAAAAAAAATTGTTTCTCAGTTCCCTTCAAAACCATAGAGTTGTACATGTTCTCCCCCTTCATAAAATGGTCACTAGAACCATTCCTCTTGCTTCCTCAACATCATCAACATTTTACGTATGTTGTTATAGTTAGATCATCATTAAACATATGATCAATGACATCACCATATTTTGCATACAATGGTAGACTATAATAAGTATATATGCATGTTATATACATACTCTATCTTTGTGATGTGCATTTCAACATATATTTGTGAACCAAGCATTCTACCCATGTCTGTAGTGAAAACGGGTTCCACTTACTTACCTTTTGAATTTTCATGCATAGACCTACCCTTAGTTAATAGGGATTTACACTGCTTTAGCAAAACCATGAGATTTTGAACTTGCTCGTGTCATTCCACTTCTTCCATGAGGTTCATTCTCAGTCCACATGACTTCTTTTATTTTACGAGGGATTACCCCGGTAGGAAGTTTTTCAGTTATGACAGGTCATGTAGGATGATCACACCTACTTCCATAAGGCCTCTAGACATGGAGGATTGTACTCCCAATGCCAAATCCTTCATTTAATCAATACTTTTAATTAAAAAAGGCTTCATTAAGACCACTTTTAGGTAACTTCTGCCAACTATTCAGTCCATTTTCCTTCTGGACTCAAGTATTCCTTAAAACAAGTTTATTCCTTAAAACAATGGGTCGAACATGCCACGTTTTAATAGGCACATAGGGTCTGTGAAATGTACAAATATGAGTGACAGGTGGCACATCAAATGTGGGTCCACGTCACCCTGGATGATGTCACTGTTCCATGTCACTCCGGATTGATGGACTTTCTATGCCATTAGATCTCTTGGTCAAGATGTGTCCACGTAGATCCCTTGATCTACAACCTCTATTACTTAGTAACTTCAGCATTCAAGGAATTTGTGGTGTGGTTTTATCCTTTCTCCCAAAGTGGTCAGCATTAGGCTGACCATGGCCTAGATCTAACAGTTAAGGGAGATCCTGAAGGGTCCCTAGATCTATGGTCCTCATCACGTCGCAACTCCAGCCTTCAGGGGTTTTGGAATTATGGCTGCCCCATTCTCCCAAAGCAGAACTTCGCCAAAGTATTGTACGTGGGTCCCTCCACTATTTGATTGAACGGTTAAGAGGGGTTCTTAACTAACTCCCCAGATCCAAGGATCTCATCACTTCGTAACTTCGACGTTTGGGGATTTTGGTTCTTTAACATCCTTATTCTTCCGAAGTAGGACTTTGTCGAAGTTACCTTGGTGTAGATCCAATGGCCAAGGGGACTCTCGAATACCCTCAGATCTATGGCTCACGTTACTTTATGATTGATGAATGGATCAAGGTGTAAAGGTGGGGCAGTTCCATCTTCCACAGTTATGGAGACCTCCATGCACCAATCAACCGTATGGGTAATCGTAACCATCAATTCCCTTTAGCGAGTTTACAAATGGTAAGGTCGAAACACTCTAGAGCTCCAAACTCCTGGAGTTCTGAAGCTAGAAAGGTTTAGATCCTTTCGGGCCTAGTACAGGGTTCACAGACCTTGGTTACATGGGTCCTTTGAAAAATCTTATGGGCTACGCACTAATCTCTTAGCCGTAAATGGGTTAAATACATGGGCGTGAGCCCTTGGTCACACAAGTGAAAGGTTTGAAGGAGGTGCCCTCCTTCCATAGGGTTTGAAGATAATATTCATGTGAATGTAGATTCTAGAGGTCAACAAGACTTAAGCATCCCAATAATACTTCCCCGACACTCTTGCAGACTTACATCCCATAGCTCTCTAGATGATAAGATGAGGAAAGTAGAACACCATTCAAAAGATTAGGTTCACAAAGAGACAATACCTATTTATACCTTAATCATTCAATACATAACTCAGTCATAGACATATAAATATATTCAATCATCATTTCCATTTAATACACAAAGTATGAAAATACTTATCAGAAAACCAGAATTCGTGAAGAAACTATTGAAAGGGGTTTTTGTTTCCACCCAACCATAGGCACAACCACTCCTGAATGGATTTACCACTATCCACCCCCGAGATAGACCATGATGCACTGAGAGATACTCTTTATTCTTTCTCAGCGACAGTTAGGGATGGAGGTGATCTAGGTGGATATTGGTGGCCACCCACTTATTCCAAATGGTTCCTCTTATCCGTTCTTGGTTGAACACATTCTTTTGTACTTCCTTGTAATTGTGGGTTCTACACTTCTGGGGTTGTATGAATCCCTACACATCTTCCAGGTGGATACCGGTGGCCTCTCACCTAATCCAAATGGCTTATTTTGTATGTTTTCATGTCAGCACATCTTGTTGTACTTCCAGGGTCATTGTGGAGCCCTAAACAATGTTTTTTTGGCTTGACATAGTCAAACTATAAACATAGTTAGAGTTTGATGATGTAGTGTGTATTTCTCTAAAATACCTTTCCAACGGGCTATCACGTGCCTAAAACGGAGGTCATATGCAAAAGTTACGACCCTGGAAAGTTGAGGTACCAACTTACCCATAGGGGCCCACATGACTTTGGCATTTCACCTCCTGGGGTTAGGTTTTTGGATGTATAGGGTTTTGGAATTCATGAGTAATATCAAAAAGTCCTATAGAGCCTCATTGTAATTATTCTTCTCATATGGATGCGCATAGCATCCACATCTCTTCTCAGAGATAACTACCACCATTCGAGCAAGTGTTTTAGTTCTGCAATTTTACAGTTTCAGCCTATTTCATTTATTCAATAGAATATATTGTTCACTGGATATCTGTGTTGTCTTCACATATCTATGTTTATTGTATTCAATATGATAATCAATTCATTCCACTCCTAAATCTGGATTAGGAGGTTACTCTCCTCCTCCCACAGGATGTTGGTAACCGATTTTCGATGTTCCAAGCAAGGAGGTATGTTGATCCAGTTGGCTATTAGTGGCCACCCACCTACTCCAGTTGGCTCCTCTTATCCATTTTTAGTTCAACACGTTCTTTTGTACTTCTTTGTAATTGTGAGTTCTACACTTCTGAGCCTGTATGAATCCATACACATCTTCCAGGTGGATATTGGTGGCCTCTCACCTAATCCAACTGGCTTATTTTGTATGTTTTCATGTCAGCACATCTTGTTGTACTTCCAGGGCCATTTTGGAGGCCTAAACAATGTTTTTTTGGCTTGCCACAGTCAAACTGTAGACAAAGTCAAAGTTTGGCGATAGAATGTGTAGCTCCCTGAAATACTTTTACAATGGGCTATCACGCACCTAAAACAAAGATCGTATGCAAAAGTTACGACCTCAGAAAATTGAGGTACCAACTTGCCCATAGGGGCCCACATGACTTTTGACGTTTCACCTCCTAGGGTTAGGTTTTTGGATGTCTATGGTTTTGGCATTCATGCATAATATCAAAAAGGCATCATTGTAATTCATTCTTCTTAGATGAATGCACATAGCAGCCACATCTCTTCTCAAAGATAGCTACCACCATTCGAGCAAGTGTTTCAGTTCTATAGTTTTATAGTTTCATCCTATTTCATTATTCAATAGAATATATTGTTCACTGGATATCTATGTTATTCTTCATATCTTCGTGTTTATTGTATTCAGTTTTTTAATAAGTTATTTCTACTCTTAAATCTGAATCAGTGGTATCAGAGCGGTCTTCTCTTCATTTATTTTTCTTCGTGTATGTCCCTAACAAGATCTGGGTACAAGAAGTTGGGACTTGAACCAATCGAGCAATTTCAATTTGCAAGATCGGTTGCATCGAGCCCAACAACAATCCATGGGGGATGAAAAGAAAGATGATGGAGCAGGAGATCTGATTAAAATGTTGCTCGAGGAAGCCCTCGCACGATAAAGGAACAAAATGATGGACAACTTCACATAGATCCTTCGATGGCTGCCCACAGGAGAAGCATCTTCATCAAGTGGCCATGCAACCCCCTTCAAGGTACAGGTAAATTTTGATATTCCATTATTTTAAGGACTGATAGATGTGGATGCTATAGATAAATGCTTGAATCTGATCAAAGGGTATTTTTCGGTCCATAATTTGTTCGATAGGGAAAATATCACTTTTACACTCCTCAAGGTCATTTCCCATGTTAAAGACTGGGGGGATACTTACTCTGAGAAAATGGTCGTAGAGGAATCTGCAATGTTTGTGGTGGCCCCTACATGGGATTCCTTCTAGGACACCATTAAAGAATAGTACTACCCTGTTGGAAGCTACGAGGACCAATACACCAGGTGGACCACCCTACATCAAGAAAGGGACCAGATAGTACCATATTTCACCAATATTTTCCATGCCCTACGCACCAAATTGTGTATCAAAGACTCTGAGTGTCATCTAGTGCTCAAATACCGTAGTTGTTTTGCATAGATACATTCAAATAGAAATGGAGTCTCTGGACATCACCTCATTGGGCACGACTTATAGATACTTTGTCAATATCAAGAAAAACTTTAAGAAGAAAAGGAGAGAGTTTGGATATGTAAACCCCTCACAGCCGAAGAAGGGAAAAGGTGGCCTCAACTCACACAGCAAGGGACCAAGTTGAGATGGTCTCTCTCAGGACAACCAGTCCAAACCGCCACACAAGAAGAGAAATGAGAAAATGAAGAAGGAGATGGGAAAATGGTGTGAGTACCATAAAATCCCTTGGCATAAGACCAAAGAATGTTGCTAAAAGAAGTCACTCATGGTCGAACTAAAGGCTTCGAGTAAGAGGCCGATTGTGATTTTGAATCAAATCTTGAAGGAGGGAAGCGAATTATCGATGTTTAACCCTATGCCATTGTCGCTACCACCAAAGTCCATCCAAGAAAACCAGAAGAACCAGAGGAAGGGGAATGCCTCTTTCACTCGCAAATGTGGGTAAAGAGGGCTCTGCTTCATTTCATTTTCGATAGTGGTAGTTATAAGAACCAAATTTCGTCAAAGTTCATCAAGAATCTAGAACTGCCAATGAAACCACACCCTCAACCCTACACCATCGATTGGCTTCACCAATGAAGAGATCTTCGTGTAAGCGAACAATATCGCCTTCCCTACAACATCAAGCCTTTCAAATATGAGGTACTGTGTGATATTTCTCCCCTTGAAGTTTGTGATGTTCTTTATGACAACCATATTTGTGTAAACTTCATGCTTTGTATGAGTCTATACCCTGCAGTGTTATTATTACTTTGGGTAGATGATTGTACATGATACCAGAGGTAGCGCTGCATACTGTTATTTCTTTAATCTCTGCTAAGAAATGCAGTAAGGTCATTTCACAGACCGAGAAGTTTGTCTTCTTTGTGATCCATGCTCACAGTAAGAACAAGGTCATCGCCACATCCGTGGCCTCTACACAGAGCCTCTCTTTTCAACAGAATCAAGTGGACGAGATCATGTAAGAATACAAAGACATCGTCTCCTCACCTACAGGGGTATCGACACACTGCCAAGTAAAGCATCCAATTGATCTGACCCCTGGTACACCACTACCTAATGAACCAGTCTATTGTCACTCGCTAATGGAAAATGGTGAAATCAAGCATTAGATCCAAGATCTTCTTCAAAAGGGGAACATCAAACCCAACTCCTACCCTTGCAAAATCCTGATTATACTGGTGAAAAAGAAGGACGAGACTTGGCGACTCTGCATTGATTACATAGTCTTAAATAAAATCATAGTCAGGAATCAGTACCCAATTCCTAGGATTGATGACCTTCTTTACCAAATAAAGGGGGGAAATTTCTTCAACAATATTGACCTAAATTCTAGCTACCACCAAGTTCCAATCGAACCAAATGATGTATGGAAGACAACCTTCAAATCTAAAGAAGGTCTCTTTGAATGGATAGTCATGCCATTTGGCTTAAAAAATGCATCGATCACTTTCATGAGGTTGATGGCTGATGTATTGATACCCTTAACCAACTCCTTTGTGGTGGTATATTTTGATGGCATCCTCATCTTCAACAGAACGTGGGAGGAGAACGTGCGGCATATTCAACAGGTTTTGAGAACTCTGCAGCAACACAAGATATATGCCAACTTAGAAAAATGTTATTTTGGCATGAGCAAGGTCCAATACTTGGGATACATTGTTGATGAGCATGGGTTACATGTTGATACAGATAATATCCAAGTCATTTGTGAATGTCCAGCATTGACCACACTGACCGAGCTTCGAAGCTTATTGGGACTAGCCAACTTTTACCGATGGTTCGTGTTGGGATTATCCCATATTGCATGGGCCCTCAGCCAGGTGACCAAGGGCAGTGGAAGGGCCAAGTTCGTATGGGATAAGGAACAAAAACAAGCATTCTATGATCTTAAGAATCACTTGTTCTCAGCTGCAATACTCTCCTTACTCGATCTGTATCAACCATTCGAAATTGATACTGATGCGTCTGACTATGTTGTGGGCGCAGTTCTCACTCAGCATGGTTGTCCAGTGGCATACCATAGTGAGATACTCTCAAATACTGTCCGAAAATACCCCACCTATGAAAATTAAATGTATTCCATTGTAAAATCATGTCGTCAATGGAAACATTACATTCTGGGAAAGGAGATGATCATACACACTGATCACAAGCCTCTGCAGTTCATACAGACACAGGGGAAATTGTAGAATGACTTCCATCAGAAGTGGTCCACCTACCTACAACAATTCCATCTCAACATCAAGTATAAGACAGGTATCTCAAATCATGTCACTGACTGCCTCAATCAACATCATGTGGCTACACTCACCACGGTGCTCCATTCCTGTGGACATGAAGCATATGAGTGGGCCCCACTTTATCAACAAGATTTGGACTTCGCCACCACGTATCATCTCTTGGGTACATGCACGACTATCACCAATTTTCACATTCATGATGAATTATTATGCCACCTAGGCCATTTCTGTGTTCCTACAAGCGAGCATGCAAAGACGATTTGGGAATCCCACTACAGTCGGATGGCAGGACATTTTGGCATTGAGAAAACTGTGGTCATTCTTTAGAAACATTTTTATTGGCCAAAACTTCGATAAGATGTCAACAAGTATATCAGATATTTCATTTCTTGTGCCATTTCCAAGCCAGCCATCAAGAAGCAAGGCTTATACACCCCTCTTCCTACTCCCAATAATCCTTGGGAATCCATTTCAATGGATTACATGCATGTCCTTCCATCCACCAAGAAAGGAAATGAATGCATATTTGTGTTAATTGATTGGTTTTCGAAGATGGCCATCCTCATAGCCTGCAAGAAGAATATCACAGTGACAGATACTTCCAAGCTCTTCTTCAAATGAGTGTGGGTCCACTTTGGGATACCACAGACCATTATCTCTGACCGATATAACAGGTTCCTCAACACATTTTGTTCAAGTCTCTGGTCATTGATGGACACCAAGCTCACAAAATCCACTGCTTTCCACCCCCAAACAAAGGTCGTCAATCAGATGATTGTGCACATCCTGTGCATGTACAACTCTAAGAATCCACGTACATGGGACAAGATTCTCCCCTATGTTCAACATAGTTACAACAGGGCTCTCCATAGGTCCATCGACCATAGCCCATTTCAAGTGGGGCTGGGATTCCAACCCTTGGGACCCATTGATGTTGCACTTCCTCTTTCCACCACACAGACAAAATATTCCCATGATTAGTCTACAATCGCCAAAGCCACCAGATTCATTGATCGGATTCAACACATCTGCCAACAGGTCAAGGAGATTTTGCATAAATCCAATGCTAAGTATAAGAAACACCATGATATACACAGGGTACCACACCAGTTTCAGGTTAGCGACAAAGCCTGGTTACATTTGAAGAAGGAGCGTCTCACAGGCCCCATCGAAAGCTCTGCCCACTTTTCTATGGACCTTACACTATTACCAAGGTCGTGGGTAGCAATGATTTTGAGCTCAAAAATCCACCCTTCCTTGGCCTACACCCAGTGTTCAATGTGGACCTTGTTCAACCATATTTTCCACCATTATTGGACACCTTAGAGATCACAGAACAACTGACACCCACAAAGTTAAACCCTAACTGCATGGAACAAGAATCCATTGATTAGATAGTGGACACATAGGTCAAGGGAACTCGCCAGCAGAGGATCCAACTTTATCGGGTTGTCAAGGCAGGGAAACTCCTACACCAAGGCAAGTGGCCCACCCGGGGCCAAATCCAGCAGAATTTTCCTCTCCTGATGGGGGAACTCAATGAAATGGATACCATTGCTTCCTAAGGGGGGAGGTTTGATCCAATTGACTATTGGTGGCCACCCACCTATTCCAATTGGCTCCTCTTGTTTGTTTTTGGTTCAACACGTTCTTTTGTACTTCTTTGTAATTGTGGGTTCTACACTTCTGGGGCTGTCTAAATCCCTACACATCTTCTAGGTGGATATTGGTGGCCTCTCACCTAATCCAACTACCTTATTTTGTATGTTTTCATGTTAGCACATCTTGTTGTACTTCCAGGGCCTTTTTGGAGGTCTAAATAGTGTTTTTTTGGCTCGTCATAGTCAAACTATAGACAGAGTCAGAGTTTGATGGCATAATTTGTAGTTCTCTGAAATAGATTTTCAATGGGTTATCACACACTTAAAACGAAGGTCGTATGAAAAGGTTACGACCCAGGGAAGTTGAGGTACCAACTTACCCATAGGGGCCCACATGAATTTGATGTTTTACCTCCTAAGGTTAGGTTTTTGGATGTCTAGGGTTTTGGAATTCATGAGTAATATCAAAAAGGCCTCTAGAGCCTCATTGTAATTCATTCTGCTCAGACGGTTGCACATAGAGGCCACATCTCTTCTTAGAGATAGCTACCACCATTCAAGCAAGTGTTTCAGTTATGCAACTTTAAATTTTCATCCCATTTCATTATTCAATATAGGATATTGTTCATTGGATATCTGTGTTATTATTTATATCTCTATCTTTATTGTATTTAGTTTGTTAATCAGTTTGTTCCGCTCCTAAATACGTATCATATGCACGAGTACTTCCACTGTCACTCGTCAGCCTCGTTTATCAGCTTGGACTAAAAAATCTACCAACAACTTCTTGCACCCAAAACAAGCTTATTTCTCAGTTCTTCCTTGAGCCAGAGAGATGCAAGAACTTTTTTATCTTCTCAAGATTGATCTTTCGACTCTGCTTCCTTCGCACAAATCTGTCTCTACCCATGAATTACCTCTTTTATTTCCTTCCTCAACAATTTTGCATGGATCCAAATCCCTAGCTCATGGTTAGGTCTAGAAGTATTGCATATGGGTACTCTATCTCATCTCTTCATTATCTCTTGAGGATGACTCTTCTAGCTACTAGTCTGACTTGGTAATTCATTTTTGGGTCAGAGGACTTTTCTAGGACTGATACATTAAATCCAGTAAGGTACTGGTTTGGTGGGGGGTCATCTCAACCATTTTCATTTCCCCTCACCATCTCTCTCATAACACCATGGTCTATCTTGGAAAACCTCCTTTCAACAGTTATGCAACACTTATCTATTTTCTATTAATAACAAAAAATATATTCATTGACCTTTTATAACAAAAAGGTTCATCAAATCCAACATTCAAACATATCTAGTATGCCATAGTCTCTTGGCCAGTTATAGTTATAATTACAAACTAGGGGAAACAAGGGTATTACAATCCCCTCCCCTTAAAGGAACATCATCCTCAATGTTCTACCTACTGATGTGCCCTGTATGTACAAAAGTAAACAAAAATGGATATGCATGTTTCATGGCGTCCTCCATTTCCCATGTAGCTTCATCTGGACCAAAGTCTTTCCTCTGCACCTTAACCTATGAAATGGTTCTATTCCTAAGTGGTGTTTCCTTCCTATTTATTATGCATTCTGGTTTTGGTAGGAATTCTCCCTCTGGTTCTACCTGAATCACAGATCAGTCAATTATATAATTAGAATCATGTACATATTTCTTCAATAGCAAAACATGGAAAACATTATGTGCCTTCATTATGGGAGGAAGTGTTATCCTATATGCTACATGCCCCACTCCATCCAAGATTTCAAAGGGTCCACAATACCAAGGTTCCAACTTGGAACAAGCTCCCATTCTCAAGGAGATTTTCCTGGGTCTAACTCTGAAATACACATTATCCCCTGTTTTGAACTCTCTAGGAGTCCTCTTTCGGTATGCATAGATTTTATGTCTATCATGAGATATTTTAATATTATTCTTTATTTGAATTACTTGTTGTTCCATTTCTTTCATCGTGTCTAGCCCAATTGTAATTATATCTACTGGGTTATCCCAACTGATTGGAATCTTTCACTGTCTACCATGAAGGGCCTCAAAAGGGATCATATTCAATGACTCTTGATAACAATTGTTATAGGAAAAATCTACTAGTGGTAGGTAGTCTACCCACTTATTAGGATGATGCATTACATGCATGCTTAACATGTCCTATAACACTTGGTTTACCCTCTCTATCTGTTCATCATTTTGATGGTGATAGGTTGTACTCAATAGCAATTTAGTTTCAAAACCAACAAACAAAGATCTCAAGAAGATTAGAGTAAATTGTGTATCTCTGTCAGATATGATTTACTTAGGCATGCCATGCAGTCTAAATATTTATTTCATGAAAATACTGGCAATATCTATTTCCTTGCAAGTTGACTTGACGAGAATGAAGTGAGCAACCTTGCTCAATTTGTCCACCACTACCATGATGGTGTCATTCTGTTTGGCCGATTTTGGTAGTCATGTAATGAAATCCATGTAGATGGTTTCCCATTTCCATTTTGGGATTGGTAGGGGTTGCAACAACCTTGTTGGATGTCAGTGTTCTTCCTTAAAATGCTGACATTCTATACATTTATCTAAGTAATCAGCTATGTCCTTCTTCAGTCCCGACCAGTAAAACAATTTCCTAGTGGATATGATCATCTTCTGATAACCAAGATGACCAATATATGGTCTTTTTTGTAGTTCATCCATCATGAACCTCTTCAATTCGTCACAATTTGGGATATACAACCTACCTTTGTAAGTTAACAAGCCAGCATTCAACAATTGATAACCTTCATGCTTCATCCCTATGGGCTCTTGTTCCAAGTATGATTTTACAGTCTTGAAAAATGCATCTGTTTCTTGTGCATTTTTTACTATTTCCATGACGTTCGTTTCACAGGTTCTTACAATTGCCAAGTGAATTAGTTTCATACTTATGCTAAGGGAATTATCCACCCTATTTTCTTTTCCTTTGATATGTTTGATTTCAAAATCAAAATCACTAAGGAGATCCATCCATCTAGATTGTCTAACATTAAGTTTTGTTTGATCAAACATGTACCTCAACCCACAATGGTTTATCATAAGCACAAATATTCTACCCAGGAGGTAATGCCTCCACATTTTTAAAGCATGCACTATGGCAGCCAATTCTAGATCATGGTTCACATAATTGATTTCATGCTCATTCAATTTTTTGTATTCGTAGAAAATTACATGTTATTCTTGCGTAAGGACTCCTATGAGTCCTTCTTTGCAGGCATTTGTACACACAAGGAAGTCCTTGTTTGGATATGCAATCTTCAACATAGGTTCATTGGTTAGAATGGATTTCATCTCTTGGAATCTCTCCTCACATTATGATGTCCAAAGGAATTTAACTCCCTTTTTCTGAAGGGAAGTGATTGGAAAACCAATCTTGGAAAGTACTTTTATGAACCTCCTATAGTATCATGCTAGGCCCATAAAGGATTTTCTATCAGATACATCCTTTGGGGTAGTCCAATCCATAATGGCTTTGATCTTGTTAGGATCAACCGCCACTCCCTCTTCAAAAATAACATGGCCTAAGTAATGGACTTGTTTCTAGAAATAGTTACACTTACTAAACTTAGCATAGAGCTAATGTTATCCTAATACTTGAAGTACTAGCTTATGATTTTCTTCACGCTCTTCCATATTCTTGGAATAGATTAGGATATCATCAATGAAAACTAATAAAAATATGTCTAAGAACTTACTGAGTACATTATTCATTAAGCACATAAAAGTGGTTGGTGCATTGGTGTAACATCCCCAGTTGTTACACCTCAAAATTACTCACTTCAATAGTGTCGCAAGTATCTTCATTACAAGTGTTGTAAGTGTCACATCTTGACCAAAAGTGTTGCAAGTGTCACAAACATCATACTGCGACCTTGCCTATGTTGTGCCTCTAACGACATCATAAGGACACTTAAGACACCTCAAAGACTAGTTTTGAAGAAGAGAAATCACTTGACAGGGAGTACAAACCTTTTTCCACTCAAAGAACCACTAAAAAATGGATTTTGGAGAGGAGCGCTCCCATACCCACTGTCAGGGAGTGCTAGCTCTCCCTGGGCCTCTTTGGGGGAGTGTTTGAGCACTCTGTGCGCCCTTCTTGGGGAGCGCTACCCTTTCTGAGCAAATTTTTGGTTTGTTGGAGGAAATCAGGGGACAATCCATTCAATATTTGAAGGTAGTTGGGTTATAATCTTGGGTCGAGGCATAATCTTAGGAGAGATCCGCAACTGAAGGAGAGGAATCCTCAACTTATCCCAAATATCTCTCAAGTGGTTAGGCCTCTCCAATCCTATATAAGGAGGCCTCCTCATGGTAGAAGGAGATGGAGATTGAGAATTATATCAAACTTATGATCTCATGAGTGAGATGTCATCAAAGCAATCAATGTAGATTACTTGAGCAAAGGGGTTGGACAAGGATAACTGGAAGAAGTTGTTGCACCCTCATCAAAGTATTGTAAGTACTTTTATTTGTTCTCATCAATATATCAATGCTTGGCCTGTTTCTTTCGAACTTATGTTTGTTCCACATGAGTTTGTCTTCAGTAAATGGATCTATATTTGAGCTAATCTCAGTAGAATAAGAAGTCCATTGTATCTTTGTTTGTTCTACAAGATCTATCTAGGAGCTCAAGATCGAAGCTCACCCTGGACTTTGCAAGGACAAACGTCATTAACAAGGTACATATATTTCTTCTTCTCCTTCGTATAATAGCTTGATTAGACCTAAAAGGATGCCAGTGTCCATGTTAATCACTTTTCTGTCTTGGCCTTAGGAGTCTAGAGACCAAGAGGGAATCCACTTGTCCACAGGAAAATCCACCTATAAAAAAAAATTGCAACTCCACTGGGGAGGAGCTATGACTTTTGTTTCCATTCCCAGATCTTGTTTTGGTCCTTTGTCCACTCATTTGAACTTCTCCATACTGTCTTTGATTCTTAGATTTGTTTGATTGCCTCTTTGTTTCATTATGATCACCTTGATTTGCTGAGTCTACTTGATTTTTTGAGTTTTTGGGCATTTTTCTAAACTTTTGAAGTAGAGCGCTCCCCTGACCTTGCTATCAGAGTGACAACACTCCCTGGTGGTCTTACACAGAGCGTTGGAATGCTTTGGTGCCCCTTACACCAGAGCGCTACCCCCCTTTTTGTGAAAAATCCTCTAGGTTTTCGATTTATGAGTTCAGTTTTTTCCTTTTGAACTTGCTCAGAGTCATAATCTCAGTTCATCTTGGTATTTGATTTCAACACCTTTTTTTCTAAGAATTGATCCTCTTTTGTTTGGAAACTTGACATTTTCTTCCCTTGCCTTGAAGTCACTCTTTGTCTTTGCTGACCTAGAGTTAACTTGTTGTTTTCTTCTCGTTTATCTGACTGAGTGAAAGATTTTGTGAGGAAATCCAAAGGTCTATGAACCTTTCCATTTGATCTTTGAGGTCATTTTCCCAACATTTCTCTTTTGTTTGAGGTTTTTGGTTCTTGTTTGCAAATTTGGTTATCTTTTTCCTTCTTGTTTATTCACAATGAGAGTGTATTTTTGTTTGTGTGAGGTTTGCTTCTGATTGTTTAATCCTGAAGTCTGATTGACATTAGAATTTTTACATCTGATTATCATTCAAATATAAGAAAAAGGACATATTTTAGTGATTGGTTTGGATATTAGAAGGCATTTATGAAATTTTTTAGCATTACATTGGATTTGATTGAGAAACAATTGTATGAGGATGTTGCATCTTAGTGTTTGATAGTGAAAATAACTTTCTCTCTTTCCCTTAAATAGGCATTCATCAAAAGACAAGACTGATTATCATTTTCCTGTGCATTTTTTGGGAATTGAGTCAAAATACCATCAATTTCACTTTCATACACCCTTGAGTAAAGAACAATTGTAAAATGAACGCTAATTAAAAATTATCTAGAAAATTTTGTTTTTAGGATCTTCCACCAACATTAGACTAGGATTAGCACTTTGGATTAGGTTGTGAGTACAACTCTCCAAAGTATTTCAAAACAAACATTAGCATCCTGAGATAAGGTGAGTCAAATCCAATTGTCGTATAGGTTTTCTGGGATCCCCCTCTCACACAGGGGTTACGCACGAGGCCGTATTCGGGAGAATTATGGAGATTATCCCTCCGTGGTTCAACTGTTTGTAGTGGTCGGATCGCATATTGGGGGTCACTTGAGGGTATACCCATGATTATGTGTGGGAGCCTCTCGAGTTGATTTAGGACTTGTTATCCTACCCATACGTTCGGATTAGACTATCGAATGTACCCACCCAGGGGATGAATGTGAGTTGGTGTCCTTAGTTGCCATAATCTTTAGTTACTTGCATGAGGTGATGGTGAAGGGAACTCTCATTGTACCTAGAACAAACATTGTTCAAACTCACTCGGGCTCCTTGGAGGTTAAATCCATAATTACTGCATGGAATATTGCACCAAGGTGAAAGTTCGTTAAGTAGGTCGCCATTATAATTGTTCCACCATATCCTAGCGCCTTATTGACTTGATCACGCAACATTGGATTTCATCACCAACTAGTACGATCATCGAGAGAAGGTTTTGTTTGCTTGGTTTTGATTCCTAGACTTTATTAGCATATGCAGTTTCTTTTCGTTAGTTGGCCCTAGATTTTTAGCGTTTACTGTGATTATCCAAAATTGAGCCTATAGACGATAAAGGTCTTCTCCGATCATGTAGGATGCAAGGGATGCCTCCGGAAGGCTACCAACCCTTACCTCCTAACCCTCCAAAAGACAACTATCATGGAGAGGTAGAAAATCAATCTGACGTTGGGAGTGTTGTTACTCCTCCGTTGGACAATAAAGAAGGTGCTTTGGTTACGGTTGAGAATCCCACTCCTCACACTACATTTTTTTTGGCAACCCCTCTCGAACCACTTTTGCTTCATTTAGACTCCCTTGGGAACGTCATAGATGAAGAGGTCCCATAGTTACCTGCAAGATATTTTATCGAAACATATATGGGACCCACAGAACCAACCTTTGGTGATGAGTATAGGACTCTTATTTGTCCTACCACTGTAGTAGATACAAATCCCACACCTTCTCATTCTGTATGGAGGACTTCATTAGGATGCAATCTCTACGAGCATTTTGAATCCATTCGACAACCCTTTAATCCTCATGACCCTCCTATTGAAGTGGGGCCATCCAACCAAACTATTAATCACCCCATCGATTAGGTCATTAACCCTACTGTTATGTCAACACAAGTACATCCTAATGCTAGACTCATCGCCTCTACTCATTCCCAAGGAACTTCAATCCCTACCCCCACTTTTACAAACTTTCACTCTACAGCTCCACATGTTCTGCACAATCTTGCTGGGACATCTTTGCACCAGAGAATGCAGACCCTTTCCATCCAAATATAACCGACTGGAGGGAAACCACCATCTAGTGGACCTATCTTTCCTAGAATACCACCATCCTATGGCAGACCTACCCCTCCCAAGGGACAACCCGCTTTTCATGTTCTTCCCAGAGGGAAACCTCCCTTTTCCAGTCATACCCCGGATGTTAATCCACCGCTGGCAAGGGGGCAACCTTCGTTTGCTAGAAACCCTTCACAATCTTGGGGAGTATCTTTGGGAGGCACATTTACCCAACCCCACGTTTGGGGGCACTCATATCATAACCCACAAGGAGGAGTATCAAATCATGTTCCTTCTGGACCATCTTATGGAAAACCTTATCCGGGCATCCCAAACACCACCTAGAGTCCTCAAGGACAACAACCTTATTCTTCCCAAGGGCCTAATGTTTATCCTCCCCATAATGTGTATCTGCCTCTGGGATCTACTTCTTAACCTCCTCAAGGGAAATGTGTTTATCCTTCTTATGGTCAAACAAATCACCCGACTTATAATGGTCAGAACCCACCTAACTGAGTTTATGGTCCTATTGGTGTTCCTTTGCCACACCAATATCATCCACAAATTAACCGATAATTACCTTTCCTTGCGACTCTGGATCTCCCAGACTTGTCTTGCTTAACTAATGATCCTATTTTTCATTCCCCGAGTTGGCTAGTTATTCCATCTAAACTTCCTTCTAATATTCCGAAATTTGACGGAAAATCTGAAGAAGATCCAAATAACCATGTGATGACTTTCCATTTGTGGTGTTCATCAAACTCCCTCATGGATGATTCTATACGTTTACATCTTTTCCAGCGAACACTTACGAGCTCTGCAGCAAAGTGGTATATTGAACTACCATGTGCTTCTTTTCATAATTTCAACTCCCTTGCCATGTCTTTCCTCAAGCACTTTCAACCACCTATTCACTACGAGACGGGTACTGAACTCTTGACCTCCCTTCGTCAAACTAAATCCGTGCATATCTCTAACCATATTCATGAGTGGAGACGACGACGAAGGATGATCAAAGTAATCATTCTAGACATATTATTGGCATAATGGTTTACTAAATCACTTTTACCCCCGATCACTCATGATGTCACTATGGGTGGCGCAGTTACTGAGGAAGAAACCATTGCTCAGGCTCAATACTTATATTTGGTTTATTCATAATCTGGTACTTTGTATGATTTTCTTCTGAATGTTGCTCGAGATAATGTCAATCCATCCAATTCGTCCTCCTCATCTCATGTAGACAGTGTTATTGGTATTGTCAAAACTCAATCTACTTCTTAGTCGACCACACTCTTCTCTACCTCCCCCCAAACTCAGATCTCTGAGGTGAATGCAGTTCAATCTTCTCCTTCACAACAATCTAGAGGTAAGAAGAAGGCTCAAACACCTGCTACCGAAAATCAACCACAATGGAAAATGAAATTCCCGTGTATCATTTGTGGTGACGATCACTACACTCGAGATTGTCCACATTGCGATGAAGTGGCCAAACTTTTCCACGGAAATTCACAACCCGTTGTGCTTACTCAGCCTTTTCCACAGCAGAAATCCATGGTTGCTCAAAGCCCCTCTCCTGGGGCAAGTTCTAGCCATCCTCATGATGAGGCCTCGACAAGTGCACATATTTATATGTTTAATGGGATTAATTTGACCACTCTCTTTAATACATACGACACACCAGGTAACCATGACAAAGGAAAAGTCACTAAGGTATCGATACTTTACCAGATCCATCATCGTCCTCCGTTAGTCCTCCATCGGTTAATCCTCTGTCTGGACCACTTCAAATTTAGAAACCTACATTCGACTCTATCTTATGCCCTCCTAAGAGCACTATCCATAAATCTACCTTTAATCCTAGTTCATGTGTCGCCCAAAACTACAACATTGTTGAAGATTTGGCTCAAGCACCGTGTGCTATGTGTGCATTAGAAGTTCTACAACACTGCCCTAGTCAATGTGGAATGCTCTTGGCTGCTATTGGCATTGTTGATCCTGAGTCATCCAACCATATCATGTTTAACCTAGATAGTTATACATCTCGATTCTCCCACCAACTTGCTTTCCAAGTTGATGTTGTTGTTCACAATCAACAAATCCACCGAACTATTATGGATGACGGAGCCTCAACTTGTCTCATGTCTTTAGCTTGTTGGAAAAGTTTAAAATCACCCACACTTAACAAATCCCCAATGATGTTACGTGCATTCGATGGGTGATTTTTTCATCCCCGTGGGCTTTTACAGTCCCTGCCCATCCAGTTGGGCAGAAAAAATGTCACTGTTGATGTCGAAGTGGTCGATGCTCCCATCGATTACAACTTATTACTTGGAAGAAGTTGGTTTTATGCTATGACTATCAATTCCTCATTGGTGTTTCAATGTGTAAAATTCCCTCATCAAGGCAAAATTGTCATTGTCGATCATTTAGATTTATGTACATCCGATGCTCGCGCTCTCACTACCAACAATATTCCATTCTTGGGAGATCACAAGATCACGTATGAAATATTTGGTGTTGGCTTGCTGAAAGATTCTAGCCTTATGGGTACCTTCCCTACACCACTTCCACTGACTACACATCATATTGCCATCGTCGATATGATTTTGACCCCGGCTTATCAATATTTGGAATCATCTGACCCTTGGACTGTACCTAGTCCATTGGAATTTGATGCACTAGGTGCATTGTGCCACTTATTCCAACCGAAAAATCATACGTTTTTGTCCAATATGCTTCTCCCTCTTCTGATGACCAACATCTATTGGCACCTAACAATTACTTGATGTCATCATGGTTAAGTTCCTTTTCGTCTGTGATCGACTACATTTCCCCAATTTTTCCTTCTGATGAATCTATTCTGGAAATGCTTAGTGTCGAAAAACTACCTCGAGATGATAACCATAATCGATCCTCTTTTATTCTCCCTCGTGAAGAAATTTGGGAAGATATACACTCTATCTCCCCTCCTAATGTTGATTTTATGTTGTCTCCCATGACTTCAACTTCCGATGATTTAGATCTGGTAGTTGACATGGTGATCTCTTCAGTAGGGCTATTGGATCCTGATCTCCTTACCCTTGTCGTGGCACTCGACATGTGTTCCTTCCAAAGTGATTTTATTCCATCCAGTGAAGATCTCTCGGAAGCCATGATCGAGTTTTGTCCCTTGACATGGTGTCCTTCTAGAGTGTTATTCTCTTAGAAGCCATTATCAAGGAGAGTCCACGAGCATAGTTTCTCTTCTCTGTAGAAAGCTCGTTAAAAAATGAAATAGAGGTCACGAGCACAATTTTCTCTTCTCTGTAGCAAGCTCGTTAAAAAATGAAACAAAATCTTTGAGCATAGTTTCCTTCTCTGTAGCAAGCTCGTTAAAAAATGAAACAGAAATCTGGGGATTAAACTCGGAGCCTTGAGCATAGTTCTTTTCCTGTGTCAAGCTCGTTAAAAAATGAAACAGTCACCTCTCTTGTCGAGTCGATTCTTTTGTTAGGTCTCGCATTTAAACCTTCATTTCATCCACCCTTCTCCTTTTTCCCCATCTAGTAGAGAATTTGGTGACAACCTCAAAGTCGGTGAATGAATTGAAGCTTGGAGGGCATGTCTCCAGCCTTTGATGATCATTATGGAGTTAAGCCACCAACTTTCAAGCTGGGGGCATACCGAGCTTAGTCTTTGTTCTTTATTGTGCTTGAAAAAACATGAGAATGTAACCAAGTAGACTTTTATCACTTTTTCGGACTCGCATGGATATACAAAAAAGGAACCCCTTGGAGTCGTCTTTGAGCTCTTTTCAGACTCTCTAAAAATGAAAAGATTTCTGAGTGATCTTGTTTCCTTTCCCACTCGTTAAAAGGTTTGAAAGGGTGTCATTTCGAGAGAGAATTTATCTCTTTTTCGGCCTCGCGAGACTAACATTACGAAAAAGGACAACATTGGAGTCATCTTTAAGTTGTTTTCAGACTCTCTAAATATGAAAAACCACTGAGTTTACCTTCTATGGACTCGTTAAACAATTATACATTGAAGGGCCCATATGGGACCGAACCCTTACTTCTTCCAGTTCATTAAATAATGGAAGAGGGAATTACCAAAGGTGAGTCATATCGATCATGTTTTACCCTCCTTGAGCTCGTTAAATTAAAAAGAGGTACTCATCTATTTAGATGGGGGGAAAATTGAAGGAAGCAAGGCAAGCCATTTTTTAGAACACTACCAATAACTCTTACGGTCGCCCTTGAACATGACATTTTATCATTGCACTCATTTTAATCCGTTGAACCTCTACACTGATCCAATCCTCTGAGTTTCTTTTACTCCTTTGGGTCACCTGACGAAAGTCACAGTATCCACTGCATTATCATGTTTTGGTCCATGTCAAGTTTCTGTTGTCATGCCTCCGTGTTTAGGGGAAGTATCTGCCTCGAGATTCATCCATCACAAATATCCTGTTTCAATACCCATGTCAGTCCATGTTCATTTGATTTACCAATTACATCTCTGTGTCAGTTTTGTGTCGTTGATGGGGGATACATCAAGGCCCTCCTTCGACGAGTCTATTCCTGTCGACTTCAACACATTATTCGAGAACTAGACTTAGAAACCAGTTAGTCCCTTGGGACCTGCATGCCTCAATGGAAGGCCTCCTTGTGTTCGACAGTGGGTTTACATCATTAACCTATGATCGAATGATTCCACAGATGTTCGACTTCAGCTCATCTATTCACATTCATTGGAATGTACTAGAGTACCTTGGGAATCATTGACATCAATGGTGATCTGCCTCGCTCTTGTTAACAATTTACCTCATTGACCGGTAATCAAGTGGTTTCTACGATGTTCGACATCAGCACATCTATTCACATTATTAGATTCATACTACATAGGGATCATTAAGAAGACCCTAGGTTGAGTTATCACTCTTATATATACTTTGCCCAAGTTGCGAAGGAGTTCTTTTGAACTATGACACATATACTGTTACATAGATTCACTTTGTATTGGTCATGGCTATGTCTTGTCATCTCGTAGATCCATTGTGTATTGTTAGTGGATACAATTAGTTCAGGTCATGGGAGTATATATCCACATTATATCTTTAGTGGCTATACCTTTTATCAATATAATTATGGATCCGCGGTGTATGTTATGGCGGCCATACCTAAAAATTCTTTATCACTTAAGCATAGGTATGTCTGCCTTGGGTTTTAAACATGTCATAATATTTGTTTGATGGTTGTGTGCATCTTTTTCCAGCCTCTCTGCATCCATACCCTTTCTCGAAAAATTCTACAAAGTACTTCAGTCATCATCGTCTTCTAACTTCGTACTTTGGGGGGCAATCTGTTACACCTCAAAATTACTCACTTCAATAGTGTCATAAGTGTCATCATTACAAGTGTTTTAAGTGTTGCATCTTGTCTGTAAGTGTCCCATATTGACCACAAGTGTTCCAAGTGTCACAAACATCATACTACCATCTTTCCTATGTCGTGCCTCTAACGTCATAAGGATACTTAAGACACCTCAAAGACTAGTTTTGAAGAAGAGAAATCACTTGACAGAGAGTACAAACCTTTTTCCACTAAAAGGACCACTCAAAAATGGATTTTGGAGAGGAGCTCTCCCATACCCACTATAAGGGAGTGCTAGTGCTCCCTGGGCCTCTTTGGGGGAGTGTTTGAGTGCTCTGTGCACCATTTTGGGGGAGCTCTGTGCACCCTTTCTAAGCGAATCTTTGGTTTGTTGGAGGAAATCAGGGGACAATCCCCTCAATATCTGAGGGTAGTTGGGTTCGAATCTTGTGTCGAGGAATTATGTTAGGAGAGATCCACAACTCAAGGAGAGGAATCCTCAACTTATCCCAAAGATCTCTCAAGTGGTTAGGCCTCTCCAAGCCTATATAAGGAGGCCTCCTCATGGTAGAAGGAGATGGAGATTGAGAATTACATGAAACTTATGATCTCATGAGTGAGATGTCATCAAAGCAATCAGTGTAGATTACTTGAGAAAAGGGGTTGGACAAGGAGAACTGGAAGAAGCTGTTGCACCCTCATCAAAGGATTGTAAGTACTTTTATTTGTTCTCATCAATATATCAATGCTTGGCCTGTTTCTTTAGAACTTATGTTTGTTACACATGAGTTTGTCTTTAGTAGATGGATCTATATTTGAGATCATCTCAGTAGAATAGGAAGTCCATTGTATCTTTTCTTGTTCTACAGGATCTATCCAGGAGCTTGGGATCGAAGCTCAGCCTGGACTTTGCAAGGAAAAATTCCATTAACAAGCTATATATATTTCTTCTCCTTCGTATATTAGCTTGATTAGACCTAAAAGGATGTCAGTGTCCATGTTAAGAACTTTTCTGTCTTGGGCTTAGGAGTCTAGAGACCAAAAGGGAATACACTTGTCCATAGGAGGATTCACCTTTAACACCAGCCTTCCAGGATGGGCCATGCTACTCCATAACACCCTCTTACTAGGCTCTGAAACCAAATTGTAGCATCCCCAACTTTAGGCTGGTGGGATATGCCACATAAAAATTCTTCATTGATACTGTATATATTTATACAAATTTAAATAAAATAGACAAATACATTTTGATAATGTATAGATCATGCAGAATAACAATAAGCCTATACATACAACATACACATGCAATACTCTAAATTATAAATGCATATACAAATACAAAGCATGCAATTTAACACATAGTTGATACTTATATTTTTATAGAATAACACCAAATGTGTACAGACCTTCCACGAACCATGCTGTGTAAAAATCTCAGCAGTGGGTCACCCCCAAGCTGGGACTAAACTCCACCTAGGTAAAGGGATTCCTAGCTAGGTTGAGACAATACAGGCAACAAGAAGGATTTCTTCCCAGGATCCAACTCAAACTACCATCCTACAGCCTCTCATTCCCCACATGCCTATCCCACCCTAGGAAGTGTGCCCCTTCTCTCCTCAAAAGTCCTTCGGCTTCCCCACTTCCCTTCCAGAGCTTCAACAACAGGTCAGACATGAAGTCTCAGAGCACTGTAACTACAATTGGGCTCCTTCAAGAATTCAATTATGTTGGCACAGGGGCATACCCAGGGTTCAATGCTTACAACAATGCACCAGCAAAACCCTAACTATCATCCCTTTTGGAAACACCTGCGAAGCAGATGAAGTCTCACCCAAGGTAGAGGCAGGGGTGGTTGCAGGAATCAGATGTCTACAAACTTAGCTGGGACACAGATCTATGACTGTAACACCTTAACAGAGCACTTAGTAGTTATAGTTCATTAATATTCAGTCTTATTTTATAGCGTAGCTAAACCCTAAAAATAGATCAGCGCAGTATTCACACAGGTCCAATAGATTCAAGAACTAAGAATACCAACATAGATCAGATATAGCATTCATTCACATTATTTAGCACTAAGCTATCATATTAGAATCTTCTAAGCATATATCTGTGCACTAAGCATGTAACCACATAAACAAGAGAACAACCATAAATCACAAAGCAAACATAACACGGGATATACGTGGTTCACCCCCACCCTAGGGCTACGTCCACCAAATCTTCTTCTTTATTTCTTTTTGTCAATATTATACATGCACAAAGCCATGATATCGTACTTCGCAGAGGACAATAGATCTGTGTGCACTCCACTAGATCCTCCTTCCCTGAGTTAAAGCACAAAGCCTCTTCGTAGTCTCTTACAATCACTTGCACTTAGCCTTGCAAATCTCACACAGCATGCATAAAGCATTTACAATCATTGCTTGCACTTAGCATAGCACCAAAAACCTTTTCTTCTCCCCCCTTCTCTTACATCGCCTAGACTTATATTTAAACATTACAAAGAGGGCCTAAACATGGGTAAACCCATGGGCCAACATCCCCATACCGGTTACATAAGTCCAAAACCCAAAAATCCCTAAAAAGGGGCCGAGATCCTGCGATCTCCACTTTGACTTGCACTCTGCCTTCAACAGCCTGTCGAAGTCCGAAAAATAGGTCAAACATGACCAAGGAACCTAAAAACTTGGTCAAGGGCCAACAGGCCCCCAACACTCACCTATGACTCATCCCAGGTCACTTTGGTTTGGGTAGATATACATCAAAATCCGCGAGCATGGCTCGAGCTTCTTCGACCTGTTGTTGCGCCATGACCTCCTTCTTGGCGAACTCTTGGATAATTGCTTCATTGACAGGTCCCTCTAAGTGTTGTTCAGCTGCAGTGATGACTTTCTTCGGTTTTTCTCCTCGGCCTTCAATCTCTGTGAATAGTTGGCAAGCCTCATCTTGTGTTGGTTGGAGCCTTTGAGTCACTTCCATGACTTTGCTCTAAATGGTGTGGACCTACTATTGAGCAGTGCATTGTTCTTGTGATCGCTTCATCCTCTCAATGGCTGGCAGGGGCTTCAACTACGCCTATACTTTTTTTGCTTGTTTCTTTGCCTCCTGGAGTTGTGACTCCAATGCCTTCAGTTTAGGATCCTCAGTGAGTCGCTCATAAGTCTAGGCACTATGATCACTTAGTTTTTTACATTCCATGGTGAGGGCCTTGATTCTCTCAACTGCGCTTCAAGCAGTTGCTTCACTTTTATCCTGCAAATCCTTTGGAGTGTTGGGCACTCTTCATAGCTCTAAGTCTTCTATTCTTTGTTGAAGATGTTGGATATCTTTCACGAGCTGCGCTACTTGATGCTCCACTTGGTCTTCTAACTTTGGCTCTAATCCTGTCACAGAGCGAAGTGCTCTATCAACTTCTTCTTCAACTCCAAGCTGCTCTGTGAGCAACTGATATTTTTCTTGCTTGACCTGCGCCCTCTCTTCTTCAAACTTGGATTGAAGGTTATCCTTCTCCTGTTGTGTGACCCGAATTTTCTCTACCATTTATTCTTGGGCTTGTTTCAGGGCCACTGTGGCCTGCTCTTTCTCAACTTGTGCTCGACAAAGGTGAGATTTGGTCACATCAGCTAGTCTGCGAATTTGGTAAGGCTCATCTCCCAACTCTGGTTCTTCTGATGGTGGGGGCACAGTGGATACTACACAGCTGGATTGAAGGGCATGTTGTACCCCTCTGAGTTCAACCTCAATCCTGTCGCACATCTCCTGCTTCTTGGCTTCATGTTTCTGCAAGATGTCCTACGAGGCATCTTCTACAACTGTGATGATGAAGTCAAAGTCATCTATAGTGAACACAATATGCATCTTAGTCAAGGTGGCTCTGGATTTCTTTCGGGAAGTGGGTTTCATGGGGGAAACCTTCCTTTTCTTCAAGGGATCAGCCTCATCAACAAGATCCATAGGTGGTGTTACTTCACCATGTTTCTGTTGATATTCTTTTAAGTGGGTCTCTTCTTGATCTACTTCTCCATCACCCCCTCGACCAGGTGATACTGAAGCAGTTTCTTCCGATGCGCTGCTCACGTTTTGGACCTCTTAGGTATTATTCCTTCTACTGGGTCCAGGAGTATCCTTTGCTTCATGAGTGGTCTCAGGGCTACTGATTAGTTCAGGGTCTGACATTTCTGCGGGGTCAGCGAGGATGAGGAGCTCTACAGACCAGTCCTTGGTTATCTCTTCGAGGTCCTCCTATGTGATCTTGTAGTATGACTAAAGCTCTTCTTTATGCTCATATGCACATGTGGTAATATAAGTGAAGTGTTGATCTGCATGAAAATTCATGAGGGGTCACGACTGACGCAGGGTATTTGGCATCATGTGAGGGACAACTTCGATAGCCCTCTTCAGTTGGGGATAATATGTATGAAATACAACGTTCGACTGCCATTATTTTCCCATGTCGCTCAATTACCAGAGCATGGTGAACTTCGCAGCAAGCAACTCAAACAACTCAATGTCCATGAAGGTCACACCTTTCGGCATCTCCCAAGTGGTAAATGTGATGAGGATCATGAGCCAGCTAAAGTGGAACTCATAGCCCTGATCCTAAGCTTCACGATAGTCTAATTCTAATTGGTTTACCAGGTAATTTGCCCAGTTCATCTGGAGTCCTTCTACACATTTCCCAGCGAGGTCAACAACGAATCCTGTGACCTATGTAGGTCTTTTCTTTCTCACAAGATTTCCTGCGATTAGCTTGCAGACCAAGCACACTGCACCATTCTGGATGGAAGCTACCTTGTAGCCTCGCATTCCCTTTTATACATCGCCATATGTGTCTTTTATCTTCTATGCCAATGCGCGATCTGTAGCCTTCCCTGGGTAGAAGTCCTGTGGGTCGGGTCCCTGCATGCTCAATCCAGTGATCCTATGGATCAACATCAGATCAACTATGATGCTTCGATCTAGCCATAGGTAGCCGCCATGGTAACATGAGAGTAGGATCTTAACACACACGTTAACCTCTCAGTGCCTTCCAAAGTGTGGAATATTTATTACATTCAAGAGGGTGGACTACGCGAGGTTCATAGTCCATGGCCAGGGGATTATTTTCGAGTTCTTCCCCTTTGTCTTGGTCAAGTATTTGTAAGGAGAAAGCATACTATGGTTCTTGCGGTATCCTAGGTTGAAGTCATTGAAATTCAATGTCGCGATCTTATCTTGTTGCATTCTAACTATTGGGTATGTGTTATATTCTTTGCACGAGTAGTAGTGATATGTGTTATCTTGCCTCAGGAAATGTGACACCTACCTCGGGAAACGTGTCATGTACTTAGGTGGTTTTTTCGGCACATGGTTTTCCCGATGGTTTTCTATTTTCGGTTAAGGAATTAGGGTTTTGGACTAATCGAGGTCATTGGGTTAGGGTTTTGGATGCCACTGGCTCCTATATGTATATTGTATTGTAAACAATGTAACACAATGAATGAATATAATATATGTTGGTTTTCCCGGTTTGGGTTTCCAGGGGAAAAATCTCTATGTAAAGTTTGTATTTGCCATTGTATCTTTTATGTTATTTTTTGAATATATGTTTACAGTAGAGATTGTACAAGGTTAGAATTTACACTAACTACACGTATCCCCTTCGGGAGGTACACAATAACCATGGTGTAATCAAAGTCCCTTGGGATGCTGTCACGACTCACCGCACCAACCAGAGGTGGGATGTAGTTGGGTAAGATGGTCAGGATTATCTTTGCATTTTCCAAGTCATCTTGGTGCTTGGTTCTTTTCTCTGTTTCCAGTCGATATGTTACGGATCCATGAGCAGTTGACGGAGAGGCTTGCACTCCTCTTGTCAAGGAAGCTTGAATACCTGTGAACATCACTTTCTTAGCCACGAGGTCGATCAAAACTTCTTCGATGATTTTATCTATGGAGTTGAGCTCGTCCGGCATGCACACTTAGATCAGATAACTCAGATGGATGAATGAGTGCTCAAATTAATAGAACTGGTGTCAATATTACTAAACATAGCGTGGTAGCAATGAGTTGGCTAGGATATAATTTGCAAAAGTGTTTTCAGTGCAACAATCGGTGCAATAAGTAGATAGTGGTGTAATAGGTCTCTCCAATGGACGAGAGGCCTTCATCAACGTGGTTATGTTCGTTGCGGCTCGGTCCCAATGGTCTGATGGCGATATTTCTGTCCATAATGTTGTTCTAACCATTCGGGGCATTGTGCTAATGGTTATAATGCTTTCAATGGTTATATTTATTCGCCATGTTGTGTTGTTCTAATATCTCGGCGAAGTTCTAGTCTTGCAAATCTTCTGCAAAGTCCCCTCTGGAACCTTCTGTAACCTTTCTATCTTTTCTCTCTTCTCACTGATCTTCTTAGCCTTCTTCCCTGTAGTCTTTGTCTCGGTTATCCTCTTTCCATTCTGATTCTTATCTCCTTTTGGGATAGTAACTTTGCGTTGTTGAGATTCTTTCATAGAGTCAGAGAGCAATACATCTTCTCTATCTAGGGTAGTTGTTCTACTCATCTCTGAGTCTGCTTGTGTTCTTTCAACTTTGACATCTAAGTTTCTGGTTCTAAGTAGCTTCGATCTGTTCTCTTGTTCTTCAATCAAGTGTGATATCCTCCTAGTCATGAAATCTTTTAATTCTTGCTTCTTCTGCTCTAAGACTTCTTCTTCTTTCCTTCTGGCCTGATCCATTTCAATCCAAGGTTTTTCCTAGTAATATATCAAATGGGCCGTCATTCTCAATAAATTTAACAATCTCAAAATCTTCCTCTGTCGAGGTTCCATGAGCACTCATAGATATCTGGGTGAGTCTTCCACACAGGGTTATCAACTTTCCTCTAAATAATCCTATTACTCCCAATGAAGGAATCATAACAGTATTTCCTAAAGTTTCCCAAGTTCTTTCTGTCATGATATTTAACCGTGTTTCTTCATCCAGAACATAGACAATGTTGAAGTCTCTTATTATTTCTTCTATGCATTCTTTTTATTGGAAGATCTCTGATAAGTTGATATTCTGTGATCATTTAGGGTTTCTTTCATTTGTAGCAATACATTCTCTAATTCTTTATGGGGTTCTCCCATGGTCTCAGTTTCTTGACCTTCCTCAGGGTTTTCTTGTCTCATATTCATTCTGTCAAGCTTAGCAATCATTCTAGGAAAATCTAATGCTTCATGATCCATAACTTTACAACAAAGACAACTAGATCTTCTACCAGGGCATTCCTTAGCAAGATGTCCCAATCTTCTGCAATTATAACAAATATTTAATCCTCTCTTTCTTTGAAATGATCCCCAACCTTTCTTGTACTGCGCACTGGGATCATAGTAGCGAGCCTGCAAAAATTTCTTTCTAGGATCCTGCATCCATTTGTTAGTCCAAACATTCTTTCTATGCATAAGAATAACATATCTTTCACTATTTTTGACAGATCTACTCATATCAAACCTTCTTTCATCTATTTGTGCCCTACTTTTCAAGCTAGGATAAAATTTATCAAACATACCTAGATCCATACTTTTGAAACAAAAAATTCCACTTATCTTACCTTTTCAGTTAAAACTTTTCATTGTTCTTACCTTTATCAAAGCACAAAGCTTTCAGTTCTTACCTCTTTTCTTCAGATCTGAATTTTCTTCTTGGCACAGAGCTTCATAGGTCAAGTAGAATACTGCGCACTAGGGAAACAAATCTACGCACAGAGCTTTCTCTTTTCTATAGTTCCCAACAATCACAATTTCAGGTCCCGAAAATGGAACCATTTGTTGGCATAGGGGCAGACCCAGGCTTCAATGATTACAACAACACACCAAAAAAACCCTAACTACCAGCCCTTTCGGCAACACCTACAAAGCAGATGAAGTCTCACCCGAGGTAGACATAGGGGTGGTTTCAAGACTCACATGTCTGCAACCTTAGTTGGGACACAGATATGTGATTGTAACACATTAATAGAGCACTTAGCAGTTATAGTTCATTAATATTCAATCTCAATTTACAACGCAGGTAAACCCTAATAATAGATCAATGCAGTATTCACACAGGTCCAATAGATTCAAGCACTAAGCATACCAACATATATCGGATCTAGCATTCATTCACATTATTCAGCACTAAGCCACCATCATATTAGAATCTTCTAAGCATATATCAGTGCACTAATAATTTAACCACATAAACAAGAGAACAACCATAAAGAACAAAGAAACCACAACATGGGATATACATGGTTCACCCCCACCCTGGGGCTACGTCCACCAACTCTTCTTGTTTATTTCTTTCTGTCAATCTTCTACATGCAAAAATCCATGATATCTTACTCCACAGAAGACAAGATATCTGCGCACACTCCACTAGATCCTCATTCCCTAAGTTACAGCACAAAGCCTCTTCGTAGTCTCTTACAATCACTTGCACTTAGCCTTGCAAATCTCACACAACATGCATAAAGCATTTACAATCATTGCTTGCACTTAGCATGGCACCAAAAACCTATTCCTCCCCCCACTTCTCTTACATCACCTAGACTTCTATTTAAACATTACAAAGAGAGCATAAACATGGGTAAACCCATGGGGTGACATCCCCATACCCGTTACATAATCTCAAAACCCAAATATCCCTAAAAAGGGTTCAATATCCCGTGATCTTCGCTTCAAATTGCACTCTGCCTTTGATAGCCTGTTGAAGTCCCAAAAATAGGTCAAACATGACCAAGGATCCTCAAAACTTGGTCATGGGCCAACACATTCCCTAGAAATTATCTAACCTAGAGAGAGTTCCTCATAGGCCTGACAACCTGCCTCTTAAATCCCACAGGCCTGAAAAACCTCTTCTTCAATCCAATGCTCTAGTCAACCAGGTACCGGCTCATGTGAATTGAGCAACAAAAAATATATTATGGAACATGTGGTGGAAGAAACCATGCTCAGGAAATGAACAGGGCGCTTCTCATAACTGGAAAGGTACGGTTTATGGTCAACAACAAAGTTCGAGTAAGGAATAGGTAATGGAAGTAGTGATAGCCTTCAAATAAGGCACAATACGGGTTTAGATAAAGTTTGGGTACACTATGCATAACAAGAAATGTATGGGGTAGATACAAAGTGTGTGCAGGATCTAGGGTAGCATGAATGATGCTGAGGTTCAACGATGGAGAGAATGGATGAGTGCATGAATTCTTTCGTCAACTGGAAGAATGGTTATGTGTGTGAATGTTGAGTGCATGTGTGAATAGGGAAAGGTGGGAAAACAAACTATTTTCCCCACATATATTTGCATGTGTTTCGATTGACACGTGGCTCTTAAGGATTTTTCCTTCTCTCCACTTGTGAGTCATTCCCTCTTCCATGAGACTTAGGATAAAATAATTATCCTGACCATAGTCTTTAGGAAATCATAATATAATATTCTCTTGGAGTTAAGCCCTCAAGATTATCCCTTTTTCCCAGTCTCATAGCCCCTCCCTTTCCCTTCCTAGTGGATTTTATTTCCCCGTACTATTTTATCATGGTCGGTCTACACACAACGATGTATTATATTAATGATATGAGTGTTTACATATACAAAAATAGGCCCGCTGGCCTTTAGAATATAGGTTGTCCGGCCTAATCATCACATAAACCTCCTAACTTATAATAAACTCGCTCACCAGCCTACAAAATATATTCACATTTACAACTGGGGCTGAGTCGCAGGGTGTTATATCCCCCTTCCCTTATTTTATGCATTTTCCTCAATGCATTATATATACATATATATAATCAAAAGTTTAGAAACCCTCAAAACGATGTGGGTATTCTTCTTGCATAGCATCCTCGTACTCCCAAGTTGCATCCTCGGGACTGTACCAGGTCCATTAGACCTTTACTAGATTTATGGCTTGATTCCGGAGCTGCTTGATCTTCCGATCTAGAATGCACACTGAATGCACCTGAAAAGCACATTCTTGCTCCACCTGAATCACATTCCAATCAACAACATGATTTACATCAGGTATATACTTTTTAAGCAATGATATATGGAATCCATTATGAATAGACATGGATGAAGGTAATGTAATCATATATGCCACAGGCCTAATCTTCTCTAGGATTTCAAATGGCCCACAAAAACGAGTTGCCAACTTTGAACAATTTTGCAACTTCGGGGAACTTCTATTCATCTTCACTTTCAAGAATACATGATCACCCACTTTAAACTCCTCGTGCCTTCTGCCTTTGTCAACATAGTTTTTCTTCCTGTCTTGAGCAGCCTTTAAATTATGTTTAATTTTTAACATCTGCTCTTCCATTTCCCTGAGCAATTCTAGTCTAACCATTTCTCTATCTGTTGGGTTGTCCCAACTTACTGGTGTGTTGCACTTTCTGCCATAAAGTGCCTCAAATTGGCTCATCTTTAGAGATGCTTGGTACCCATTGTTATGAGAAAACTCTACCAAGTGTAGGTAGTCTTCCCATTTTGATGGTTTATCCATCACATACATCCTCAACATATCCTCGATCACTTGATTCTTCCTTTTTGTTTTCCCATCAGATTTTGGATGATAAGTTGTGCCGAAATTCAAATTTGTTCCAAATCCTTTAAATAATCCTTTCCAAAATTTTGATGTAAACTTTGGATCTCTGTCAGACACAATTGTCTTGAGAATACCATGAAATCGAGAAAATTTTCTCATATAAATATCAACAACGTTAGTTTCCTTGTGAGTGAGCTTCACTGGAATGAAAATGGGTAGCTTTGGTAAGCTTGTCCACCACTACTGTTGGGCAATTCAATTTCTTAAATTTCTTTCATTTAATTATCAACCAGGGATGCTCATAAGCTTGTGATGATGCTAGCAAAATAAATGCAAGAGTAGGCATCTAACTCTAATCTAAGAAAATTTAATCAAATCCTAACTCTTTCATTCCACTTAATAAGACTTAGTTGTTGTAGGAAAGAAAACACTAGCTCCGTTACAAGAGGTCCTCTCATAATGTTTCACAAAACCTATCAACAAGTAAACACTCATGCATTGAAAATAAATACACTTAAAAAGGCTTAGTTGTTGTAGGCATGAAAACAATAGCTTCCTTACAGGAGGTCTTCTCGTAATGTTTCAAATAACCTATCAACAATCAAGATCATCAAATAATTATAATAAAAACAATAAAGCATATAAACCTATTCAAAGCATTAGAACAAGAAGAAAATGCTACTATGATCTATTTGGAGTGAGCTCAATTCTCCCAAGAATAAAGTAACACATAAACTAAATAATTCTAAATCTAAACTAGAGAATGGAAACTGATGTGAAAATAAAGCTTGATTCTTATTCCATCATAAGTTGGACACAATGCTCCAGGAGTCCTCTCTTTGAAATGGAGGAGGCACTCCTATTTATACAAAAATTTAAGATAACCTAGATCCACAAATCTCTCCTAGATTCACAAATGTCTCATTTGGTTTACAACCATGTGCTCACACCTATCAAGTGATATCTCTACAAATCTCTCTTTCATGATTAATCTCCATCCAAGATACTTGAGTAAATCTCCAAATCTTCATCAAATCTTCAAGGGGTTGAAGAGGATTCGAATTTGAGGCTTGATGGTCAAGTTTGACTTGGTTGGAGTCTTCAAATACACCTATAAACATCATGAAACTCATCCCACTTTCATATATATGTGTAAACATGTCATTTTTCCAATATTTAATCATAAATTCACTCAAAAACACTAAAATAGATGCATTGGAAAATAATATGTCTAAAACCCATGTAATCATGAAAATGGTTTAATGTAAGGGTATGGGAAAACAGAATATGGTTAAGAGTGAAGTGAAAGTGAAGTGAAAGTGAAGTGAAAGGTTGGTCAAAAGATGGTACTTTGGCGACCCAACAACTACCATGATAGAATCATGTTGCTTGTTTGTTCTAGGCAGTTTAGTGATGAAATCCATTGTTACAACTTCCCATTAAATCTTAGGAATGGGTAATGGTTGTAGCAATCTAGTTGGGTGTCTATGCTCAGCCTTGACCTTTTGACACTCCAAAATTTTGGAAATAAACTCTACACCTTCTTTCTTCATGCCTGGCCAATAATATTGTCTCTTCACAACTGCAATAGTTTTTTGATACCCTGGGTGCCAAACATAAGGTACATTATGCATTTATTTCAATATCAGACTCTTCAAATCCTGGTAATTTGGAACATAAATTATGCCTTTGTACATGAGAACTTCGTCCTCTCCCAACTTGTAATCTTCAACTTCCTACTGCAAAATACCTTGTTGTAATTTTGTTACTATTTCCATGTAATGTAAATATGATTTTGCAGCCTCCAAGATTCTATCCTTCAACTATGTTTGGTACATGCTAATGGTTTTATCATGCAACTCATGTACTCTCTTGCTAAGTGCATCAACTACCTTGTTCTCTTTTCCTTTGATATGCTTTATATCAAAGTCATACTCACTAAGAAACTCTAACCACCTTCTTTGTCTAGCATTTAGAGTTGGTTGTCCAAATAAATATTTTAGACCATTATGATCTGTCCTCAACTTGAACCTTTTCCCCATGAGGTAGTGTCTTCTCATATTCAAGGCATGCACTATGGCTTCCAACTCCAAACCATGAGTAGCATAGTTTCTTTCATGCTCCTTCAACTTCCTTGACTCATAACATATAACATAACCATTCTGACTGAGGACTCCACCAAGTCCTTCTTTACATGTGTCTGTACATACAATTAAGTCTTCATTTGTATCTGCAATCCTTAGTATAGGAGCATTGGTTAATAGATGCTTCAAGTGCTGGAAACTCTTTTCACATTCCACTGTCCATTGAAACTTCACTCCCTTCTTTTGCAAGGAATTTATCGGGTGTGCGATCTTTGAGAATTATTCAATAAATCTTCTATAGTATCCTGCAAGGCCCATGAATGATTTGGCCTCTGTCACATTCTTAGGTTCTAACCATCCTCTAATGGCCTCAATATTTTTTGGATCGACTATTATCCCTTCTTCTGAGATGATGTGTCCCAAATAATGGATTTGGTTCTAGTAAAATGAGCATTTTCTCAATTTGGCATACAACTGATGCTCCCTTAATACTTGTAGTACCAACCTCAAGTGTTGTTCATGCTCTTCCTCCAACCTGGAATATATAAGAATGTCATCCAAGAAGATGATGAAAAACTTATCCAGGTATTCTTTTAAAATGACATTCAGTAAACACATAAAAACAATTGGCGCATTTGATAACACAAAGGACACCACTGTGAATTCATAATGGCCATACCTTGTCCGAAAGGTAGTCTTGTTGATGCATTTTTATTTAATTATTACTTGATGATAACCTGACCTGATATCAAACTTGGAGAATATTTTTTCATTCTTCAACTGATCAAAGAGATCATCGATCCTTGGAAAAGGGTACTTATTCTTTATGGTTACCTTGTTCAATTGTCTGAAGTCCATGCACAGTCTCAAGGTTTGATCCTTCTCCTTCAAAACTAAAACTGTGGCACCCCAAGGTGAAACACTTGGGAGTATATATCCCTTCTTCAAAATCTCTTCAAGTTGCATTTGTAACTCCTTCAATTCTGGTGTACTCATCCTAAAGGGAGTCTTTGATACTGGAGCTTCTCCAGGAATCAGATTTATGGTGAAATCAATGTCTCTTTTAGGGGGTAATCCTGGTATTTCTTTAAATACATCCCAAACTCCTTTAGGACTGCATGATCTTCTATATTTGACACATTATCTCTAGATGTATATTCCATATGAGCTACAAATATTTTACACCCTTTTCTATAACACGTCTGCAGCTACATTGCTGATATTTCTCTAATAGTTATTTCCCTAGGAATTCCTTGAACTATCCTTAGGTTCCCTTCCCCATCTAGGAAAGTAAATTCCTTGTTATGACAGTCTAGGATAGCATGGTTTTGTTCCAACCAATCCATCCCAATTAGACAATCATGGGAACGTAAAGGCAAGATGTTCAAATCGTCCTTAGTGTTCAGTCCATTCATGTCCATAGGACATGACTTAACCATCTCATTAACTTTTCTTTTGGCTTCGGTAGCCAGCTACAATAACCAAGATTTTCCATTCTTGCTTCTTGGTAAATGAAATATTTCCACCATACTAGGATCTATATAACTATGAATATCTCCTGAATCAATTAAAATAGAAATGGCATGGTTGTTTATCATACCTTCCACTTCAATCATATGTGATTGAAATTCTACTTTCTTGTTGTCCAGGGTTGCATAGATCCTTGGTATGCTTCTGCCCATGTCCTCCACTATTTATCTTGTTGTACATTATGAATAGTCCTCACCTTTTCACCCCTGTGGGAACAATATTTGAACATATGATCTCCTTTATAGCCCCAACATTGAATAGGTGGCTTCCTTGGCCTTTTCCCCCATGTCTCAATTGTTTCGGGTTCTCTAAAATCCGGTTGTCCCTAAGGATTGTTTTTGAAGAATGGTGGCTTAGTCCCCTTCTTCCTTTGATCCATATTGAATTTATTCTTATCTTCCCAATATTTTTGGAAATTTGGCCTTGCTTTATGCTGATCATATAGGCATTTATCTCACCTTAAGGTCTCCTCCAATGTTTTGGGATCATCATATTGTATCTTTTCACTGATGAATGGTGGTATCCCACTCAAGTACCTATGAATATTAACAGTATCATTATTTATGAAAGAAACATACTTTAATAGCTCCAATAACCTTCTTTCATATTCATCAATGGTCATACTCCCAAGATTGAGTTCAAAGAACTCCTTCATTTTCTTTTCATATTATCTCTTCGTCAAGTATTTATTTTCAAAATACTTCTTGAATTCATTCCAAGTAACATTTTTCTCCCTAATGTGTTGCACCTGTACAAGTTGATCCCACCACATGGATGGTTTTCCTTTGATTTGGTAGATAGAAATTCTTCCTTTTTCATATGAATAATAATTATGTAATTGAAATTACTTTCTCATGCCCAACAACCATGTCTCGGCATATTCATCCTTCTTATGCTCACCATCAAATGTAGGAGGTTTGATTTTGTTCATTTATCCTCTTAGTTCTTCCACCCCAGACCTCTTATGATGCTTCCTGATAGGGGATGGACTTGAGTTGTTTTGTTCTCTCCTATTGGAATGCCTCGAGGAGTGATGGTGATGTCTACTACCACTCCTTATTCTTCTTTTCTCATCAGGACACCTGTGACTTCTTGATTTTCTTGAGCCACTCTCCTTATCCAATTTGTTTTCTATTTTGTTCAAGATCTACATTAACTTCATGTTGAAGTCCTCCTTCTTATCCTTGGATTTCATAAGCCTTTCATTATCATCCTTGTAGCTTTGGACATCCTTTTGAAAAAATTTAATTGTCTTCTCCATGTTCAAGATTTCTTCATTTCCTTCTCCATGTCCAATTGAGTTTGCACCTTCATTACCCAAATGGATATACATCCCTCTGATATCACTTTCCTAGATGTATTCCCCCTGTGTATCTTCCATCCTCTTGAACTATGTGTTTATCCTGATTTAATCTACTTGATGTTGACTCTGCAAAATGTGCAACCAACATGACTTTGTCAAGCTAATGGATTCAACAATTTCATGAAATTACGAACATTTCTAGTTCAATATACATCATAATTATTTCTTCTTATTTTCTAAGAAAATTATTGTTAAACTCAATTTTCCATGTGAACAATTATATTCTACTATTCAATACCTTTCCAATGTCTTCTCCCTTGCTCAATTCTAAGTCTTGAGAAGGAAGTTATGGATATACAAAAATTGTATTTTCTGTGAAGTTGATCCTGGTACAACTGATATTCTTCTAGAGATGAATTAGCTCTCAGACTCATGTTGAATGCTCTCTCCAGGCTTACAATTTTTTTGTACTTTCCCTCAATTGCAGGTCTGCACAATTTAGTAATCTGTGGGATCCTTCTCTAATCCCCTTTTCTTTCATCAAAATCATTTTCGGGCATTATCCCCCTTTATTTAGGCCCCCAATCACATATGACCACAAGATAGGACCAAGCACTAGATGGTAGGCACTTATTTGGAGCTTTGAGACTACAGGGCTCCAGAACTTCGGGCTTCAGAGGTTTCTTCTTCAACATACTTTACTTCCTTTGAATGTTGAATCGATGAACTAATGAGCAGGTGCTTCTTCAGAGCTTCGGGGCTCCAGAACTTTGGAAATTTGGGCTTCATAGGTTTCGTCTACACTACACAACATTTCCTCTGAATGTCGAAGTGTTGAACCCTCGCCTCCCCAAATGGTGCTTCTCCTAATTTTCGGGACTCCGGTGCTCCGGAGCTTCGAGATTTAGAGGTTCTTACCATAACCTACATAATTTATCCCGAATATCGAACTTCCAAAATTTTGAGGTCCACTTAGTACTGCGCACCAGGGGTGCTACATGTCAATCATATGGTGGTGACATGTGGCCCCATCGATGAGTGACATGTGTCAAATCACAATTGGTACAAAACTCTTGTCAACAACATGAATCAGTTTGACATGTGGAAAGTCTAAAGTGTGTCAATGTCACATTAGGTGACGTCATTGTTCCACATCACATCCAGCACTTTGGGCTTCAGAGTTTTTCACAACATAACACTTAAAAATTACCATACAAGTGTTCTTCGGAGCTTTGGGACTTTGGGGCTTCAGGACTTCGTAGATTCAAAGCTTTTGTCTCCTTTTGTCAAAATCTTAAAATTTTCCGAAGCAACGAAGTCCAAAGGATTTGAAGGTTAATCGTTGCTCTCCTTTCCTAGATCTGACGACTGTGAATGACCTGCCTTCTCTTGAACAAATCTGACGGCCAAAATCTAAACTTTGTGGCCCCAAAACCATGGTTACTATGGTTTATTTCCTCTATTGGATTTCTCGAACTGCTAGACCTCCTGAGATTTCAACCACAGCTAAGGTGTTCTCTCAGTGCCCTCTTGGCACTCATGGACGCTCTGAAACTCAAATTTTGTCCATTTTGACAAAAATTCATTCTAAATATTTTTCTTCAATTTCCACTTACAATCTGTAATGTTCCCCTGGCCACCCGCAGGTTGAAGTATGTCACTCCAGAGCAACCTCTTGTTCCCTGACACGAGTCGGTAAAATTCCTAGACTTTAGAGATCAGACCATGCTACTCTAGGGAACTTTTTCGTTCCCTTACTGTGGAACATACGGTAACATACCCAGTAGTCAATTGAGCTATGCCACATAAATTTACTGTTTAAACTGCATGCATCTAAAACATATACATACATCACTCTTGTGAAATCTTTACATATAAACATAAACAAACAATTACTTTCTATAACATATGACTTTTATATTGAAATAATAGTAACTACATATATGTAGCATCTACAGGGAATTACCCATGAACATACAAACAATTATAATCACATATATGATAAACCATAACATAGGCATGTAAATAACAAAGCAACATATCATTTTATCATACAATTGGTACTTATCTTAGAAATATTGTCACCAATTGTGTACAGACCGTCCACGAACCTCCCATCCATAGAATACACTATTCATCACTCTCAACAGTGAGTCACCCCCGAGCTAGGACTGAAATCCACCCAGAAAAAAGGTTTCCTATCCAGGCTAAGGGTCATGGGAAATAGGAAAGACTCTGTCTCAGGTGCTCACTCAACTAACAGCCTATAGCCTCTCATTCCCCACATGCTTGTCCCACCCAAGGAATTGTTCCCTTTCTCTACTCAACAGTCCCTCGGCTGCCCCACTTCCCTTCCAGGGCTTCAGCAACAGACCGGACCGGAAGTCTCAGAGCATTGTAGCTGCAGTTTAGCACCTTTAGAAATCAATCCCCAGCAATTCTCTCACTCAGAGAATCGCTCACGGGACTAACAACCCACTTCTTCAATCCCACTCCAAGCTAACCAGGTACACCAACCGAAAAGGGCTATGGGAATAGGCTCCGGAATGGTGAAATGGTTGTCTCAAGGATAACAGAATGCATGAGTGAAATGGTCATGGAATCATTGACTGGATAACTGAGTGTGGAAAGAATCACTGTGAACTCTTCGAGGAATTCATTTTGTGAAAGATGGTCGGGATGTTGGTAAGGTATCACCTGAAAAGTCACCAAATGAGCTAAGTTCCCCCATGATATGAATGCATGTCCTCAACTTGACACTTGTCATATCGGAAGTTACTTTGGTCCACTTGTCCCCAACTTTAGAACTTAGGATAAAATAATTATCCATACGTTATGATTTAGGAAATATTAATATAATATTCCCTTGACTTTTGGCCCTCCCTTTCCCTAACTGGTGAAGTTCAGTCCCCCATCTCTTTTATCGTGTTCGGTCTATGCTCAATGATGTATTTTATATTAATCATGAGTCATGTACAAAGTAGGCGCATTTCTCTTTGACATCTAGGTGTTCCAGCCTAATACCAAAACATAAGCATCCCATCTTATAATAACCGACTCACTAGCCTATAACACATATCATATACACGAGGCTCATTGTCCTCCATATTGCGCGCACATTAGTTCATTTTACTGTGCAGTTCATGCATGCATTGTGCCACATGACGTGCATTACCAAATGAGGTCAAACCAACTCACCAGCTTAAGTACAGTTATATTACATTTACAATTGAGTTCGACCAAGGGATATTACAATCCCCTTCCCTTATTTATGCACTGTCCTCAGTGCATCATATGCCCATATATAACAGAGTTTTCAAAAATATTCAAAAAGATGCGGGTATTTTGTCCGCATTGCATATTCATGCTCCCAAGTAGCATCCTCAGGACCGTACCAGGTCCATTGAACCTTTACAATCCCTATGGCTTGATTCTGGAGTTGTTTGACTTTTCGGTCCAAAATGTGCACTGGATGCACTTGAAAAGCACCTTCTTGCTCCACCTGAATCACATTCCAATCAATAACATGATTAGCATCAGGTATATATTTCTTTAGCAATGATACATGGAAGACATTATGAACAGACATAGATGTAGGAAATTCAATCATATAAGAAATTGGACCAATCCTCTCTAGGATTTCAAAAGGCCCACAAAATCTGGCTGCGAACTTGGCGCAGCTTCCCAACTTCAGGGAACTCCTCTTAGCTTTCACTTTCAGGAAAACATGATCACCCACTTTGAATTCTCTGTAGGTTATGTTCTTATCGACATAATTTTTTTGTCTGTCTTGGGAAACTTTTAAATTCTGCTTAATTTTTGTCATATGGTCCTCCATTTCCCTAAGAAACTTTGGCCCAACTATTGTCCTATCAGCTGGGTTATCCCAACTCACTAGAGTATTGCACTTTCTGCCTTAAAGTGCTTCAAATGGGCTCATCTTCAACGATGCCTGATACCCATTGTTGTACGTGAATTCTACCAAGTGTAGGTAGTCCTCCCATTTTGATGGTTTGTCTATCACATACATTCTCAGTATATCTTCTATCACCCTATTCACCCTTTCTGTCTGTCCATCAGACTCAGGATGATAAGTTGTACTAAATTTCAGATTCGTTTTGAATCCTTTGAACAGTCCTTTCTAGAAATTTGAGGTGAATTCTGGGTCTCTGTTGGATACAATTGTTTTAGGAATCCTGTGCAATCGTTCCACTTCCTTCATGAAAATGTCAACAACCTCTGTTGCCTTGTGCGTAGTTTTCAGTGGAATAAAATGGGCAGCTTTCGTAAGCTTGTCCACCACCACCATGATTGAATCATGTAGCTTTCCCATTCTAGGCAATGCCGTAATAAAATCCATTTTCACCACTTCCCACTTCCATTCAGGAATGGTTAAAGGTTGCAGTAATCCTGTTGGGTGCTTATTCTCATCTTTCACTTTCTGGCATTCCATACATCTAGCGATGTACTCGATGATCTCTTTCTTCATACCTAGACAAAAGTAATGGCTCTTGATCGATGCCATAGTTTTATGATATCTAGGGTGCCCTGCATAAGGAACATTATGCATTTCATGCAAAATCATACGTTTCAAATCTTGGACATTTGGAACAAAAATCATGTTCTAGCGCAACAGTATTCCATCTATTCCCAACTTATAATTATCCACCTTCTGAAGCATCTTACCCTGTTGTAGCATTGCTACCAATTCTTTGTACTGCAGATATGCATTTGCAGCCTCTAGAATTTTTCTTTTAATATCAATTTGGTATATGCTAATGGTTGTAGCATGTAATTCACGCACCTTCCTGCTAAGTGCATCAGCCACTTTATTCTCTTTCCCCTTGATATGTTTTATGTCAAAGTCATATTTGATTAGAAATTCTAACCATTTGCTTTGTCTAGCATTTATATTTGACTGATCAAATAAATATTTTAGACCATTGTGGTCTGTTCTTAGCTCAAATGTATTTCCCATGAGGTAGTGTCTCCATTTCCTCAAGGCATGCACTATGGTTGCCAACTCCAAATCGTGAGTGGCATAGTTTCTTTCATGATCCTTCAACTTCCTTGATTCATAACATATGACAAACCCATTTTGACTAAGGACTCCACCAAGTCCTTCATTACATGCATCAGTGCATACAATGAATTCTTCTTATGGGTCTTCGATCCTTAATATTGGAGTACTTGTCAATAATTGTTTCAAGTGTTGAAAACTTTTCTCGCAATCCAGTGTCCACTGAAACTTCACTCCCTTTCTTTGCAAGGATGTGATTGGGTGTGCAATATTTGAAAATGCTTCATTAAATCTTCTGTAGTAGCCTGCAAGACCCATGAATGATCTCACCTCTGCCACATTCTTCGGTGTTGACCATTCTCTAATGGCCTCTATCTTCTCAGGATCCATTTTTATCCCATCCTTTGAAATGATATGCCCCAAATAATGAATCTGTTTCTGATAGAATAATCACTTGTTGGCATATAACTGACGCTCTCTTAATACTTGCAACACCATCCTCAAATGTTGTTCATGATATTCCTCTAACTTGGAATATATAAGAATTCCATCCAAAAAGACAATGACAAACTTGTCCAAATACTCTCGAAAAACACCATTCATTAAGCACATGAAAACAACTAGTGCATTTGACAACCCAAATGGTACCACTGTGAACTCATAATGACCATACCTTGTCCTGAAGGTGGTATTGTTAATATCTTCTTCTTTAATTATTACATGATGGTATCCTGATCTGAGATATATCTTTGAAAATATATTTGCATCCTTCAATTGATCAAAGAGGTCATCAATCCTTGGTAGAGGATACTTGTTCTTAACAGTCACGTTATTAAACTATCTGAAGTCAATGCACAACCTTAGTGTTCCATATTTCTTTCTCACAAAAAAGACTGGGGCACCCCAAGGTGACATGTTTGGGTGTATAGACTCCTTCTTCAGAATTTTTTCAAGCTGCATTTGCAACTCCTTCAATTCTCGTGTACTCGTTATGTAAGGAGTCTTTGATAATTGCGCTACTCCAGGCATCAAATTTATAGAGAAATCAATGTCTCTCCTTGGGGGTCGTCTAGGTACCTCCTTGAACACATCTTCAAGATCTTCCAGGACTGCATAATCTTTCAAATTTGGCACCTTATCTCTAGGTGTCTCTGCCAAATGAGCTGCAATTATTTGACATCCTTTTATGTAACATTTCTTTAGCTGCAATGCTGAAATTTCTCTAATGGTTACTTCCCTAGGAATTCCCTGTACCTTCCTTAGTTTCCCTTCCTCATTCAAGCAAGTAAATGATTTGTTGTGACAGTCTAAGAGAGTGTGATGTTGGCTCAACCAATCCATCCCAATTAGACATTCATAGCAACCTAAAGGAAAGATGTTTAAATCTGCCTTGGTGTCGAGTCCATTCATGTATATGAGGCATGACTTAACCATCTCATTAACTTTTCTTCTGGCTCCTGTAGCCAGTTGTACCAACCAGGATTTCCCATGCTTGCTTCTTGGTAATTGCAAATGTTCCACCATCTTAGGGTCTATATAACTATAACTAGCTACTGAATCAATTAAAATAGCAAGGATTTGGTTGTTGATCATACCTTCCACTTCAATCATGTGGGACTGATACTCTGCTTGCTTGTTGTCCAAGGTTGCATAAATCCTTGGCACATATCTTCCCATGTCCTCCACTGTTTCAGCTCGCTGTACATTGTGAACAACCCTAACTTTTTCACCTCTGTGAGGACAATCTCTGAACCTATGGTCCCCTTTACAACCCCAACATTACATAGGTGGATATCTTGGCCCTTGACTCCCTATGTTAATCGTTCTGGTTTCTTTAGGCGTTTGTTGTCCTTGTGGATTATTTCTGAAGAATGGTGGCTTAGCTCCCTTCTTCCTCTGATCCATCTTGAATTTCTTATTTTCTTCCCAAGCCTTTTGGAAATATGGCCTTACTTTCTACTGATCATATAGGCATTTACCTCTCCTTATGGTCTCTTCTAATGTCTTGGTGTCATCATACTATATTTTTTCACTGATGAACGATGGAAATCCACTTAAATACCTTTGAATTTTGATTTTCTCATCCTTGATGAAAGAGACATACTTCAGCAGTTCTAGAAACCTTCTCTCATATTCATCTATGGTCATACTTCCAAGCTTGAGTTCAAAGAACTCTTTCATTTTCTTGTCATAGTATCTCTTAGTCAAGTACTTCTTCTCAAAATACTTCTTGAATTCCCTCCAAGTCACAATTTTCTCTACAATGTGTTGTACCTGCACAAGTTGATCCCACCACATGGAGGATTTTCCTTTTAGTTGATAGATAGCGATTCTACCTTCTGCATGAGAAGAATAATTATGCAATTGAAAATACTTCCTCATGCCTAGTAACCATGTTTTTGCATCTTCATCCTTCTTGTGCTCACCATCAAATGTAGGAGGTTTGATTTTGTTCATTTCTCCTTGCAGCTCATCCACCCCAGATCTCTTATACCTTCTCACAAGGGATAGACTCAATATGTTTCCTGCTCTCTTATTGGAATGCCTTTGGGAATGATGGTGATGTCTACTAACACCTTTTACTTTTCTTTTCTCCTCTGAAGGTTTGTGACTCCTAGATTCACTTGAGCCACTCTCCTTAACCAATTTATTTTCTATTGTGTTCAAACCCTCCAATAGCTTAATGGTGAAGTCATCCTGCTAATCTTTGGATTTCATAAGCCTTTCATTATCAGCTTTATGGATTTGGACATCCTTCTGCAAATTCTTAATGGTCTCAGCCATATTCATATCTTCATTCCTTTCTTCTCCTTGTTCGTTGGAGTTCATTCCTTCTATGCCAAAATGGACATCCACCCCTCTTCTCTCATCTTGCTGACTGTAATTCCCCTGTGCTTCTTCCATTCCTATGGAATCTGCACTGGTCTGATCTGATTGAGTTGTTGTTAATTCTGCAAAACGTGCAGCCATCGAAACTTATCAGGCTAACAATTCAGAAATTCATGAGAATATGCACCATTTTGATTCAATATACACATCAGAATTATCACTCCCGGTTTCCTGGTGTTATCACCACGACAATTCTAGATAAGACCTAAGTATCGAAAACATAGACGCACAGTGCCTTCCGAGATACACTTGTGAAAGAAGTTGGTTTTCCGAAACCACTTTCGCCAAGACGCGGTATCACGCGTCTCAACATGTCAAATCCACCACTCGTGGAGAGGGCGACGGCTTAGTCAGATCACCCTGCTTCACTCGTTCAGTACTTCGCAGACATGTCACATCAACTGAACGTCGCCATGTAACGAACTCAAAAGCTAATCATTCAAAATGGATTGGCCGAGCATGGCAACACAAAGCTCTTGTACGTAATCTATCTACACTTCATAAAGGGAATTCTATAATTACCACTCCCCAAGTATGAAGATATCTACATATCCATAACTGAAGTAATCTCCAAACTGGTTGACTTTTTTCTCTCTGTAATATATCTATATATATATATATATACTATATTAATATATAGTATATATTAATTAATAATATATAGTATAAGACATATTAATTAATAATATATATAATAAGATACATTAATATATTATAATATATCTATAATATAGTATATAGTATATAGTATAGGAATGAGAGGTTGTAGGTTGTTAGTTGAGTGAGCACCTGAGACAGACTCTTTCTTGTTGCCCATGAACCTTAGCCTGGATATGAACCCTTTTTCCTGGGTGGAGTTCAATCCCAGCTCGGGGGTGACTCACTGTTGAGAGTGATGAACAATGTAGTCTATGGATGGGAGGTTCGTGGACGGTCTGTATGCAGTTGGTGACAATATTTCTAAGATAAGTATCAATTGTATGATAAAATGATATGTTGCTTTGTTATTTACATGCCTATGTTACGATTTATCATATATGTGATTATAATTGCTTGTATGTTCAGGGGTTATTCCCTATAGATGTTGCATCATTGTAGTTACTATTATTTTAGTATAAAAGTCGTATGTTACAGAAAATAATTGTTTGTTTATTTTTATATGTAAAGCTTCCACAAGATTGATGTATGTATATGTTTTATATGCATGCATTTTAAAGAGTAAATTTATGTGGCATAGCTCAGTTAACTACTGGGTATGTTACCATATGTTCCATAGTAAGGGAATGAAAACGTTCCCTAGAGTAGCATGGTCCAGCCTTTAAAGGTTGGGAATGTTACCGACTGGTGTCAGGGCATGAGAGGTTGCTCTGGAGTGGCGTACCCCGGCCTGCAGGTGGTCCAGGGAACGTTACAGATTACATCCCATCTAGGCTTAGTGTTGAAAATTGAAGCTCTTATACCAATTTGTAACATCCCCATCCTTCCAGGTCAGGTCGTGCTACTCCATAACACCCTCTTACTAGGATTTGAAACCAAATTGTAGCATCCTCATCTTTAGGCCATTGGGTTATGCCACTTAACAATTCTTCATTTCTATTGTATATATTTATAGAAATTCAAAACAGACATATACATTATGATAATGCATAGATTCATGCGGAATAAGAATAAGCATATACATACAACATACATAGGAAACACTCTTAATTGTAAATACATGTACAAATACACAACATGCAATTGAACACATAATTGGTAATTGTCTTTTTATAGAAGACGACCAACTGCGTTCAGACCTTCCACGAACCTCCTAGCCTTAGACCACGCTACTCAAATATCTTAGCAATGAGTCACCCCCGATCTGGGACTAAACTCCACTCGAGTAAATGGATTCCTATCTATTCCAAGACAATAAAGACAACAAGAAGGATTTCATCATAGGAGCCAACTCAAACTACTAGCTTATAGCCTCTCATTCCACACATGCCTGTCCCACCCTAGGAAGTGTGCCCCTTCTCTGCTCAATAGTCCTTCATCTGCCCCACTTCCCTTCCAGGGATTCAACAAGAAGTCAGACAGGAAGTCTCAGAGCACTGTAACTGCAGTTGGGCTCCTTCAGGAATTCAATTCCCCAACAATTCTCTCATCTGGAGAGAGTTTCTCACATGCCTGAAAACCTACCTCTTCAATCCCATGGGCCTAACAACCCGCTTCTTCAATCCAATGCTCTAGTCAACCAGGTATCGGCTTAGGTGAATGCATAAACAAAAAATGAATTATGGAGCAGGTGGTGGCAACAACCATGCTCAGTAAATGAATAGGGTGTTGCTCATGAATGGAAATGTACAGGTGATGGTCAACAATAAAGTTCAGGTAAGGAACATGTAATGGCAGTAGCGAGAGCCTTTAGATAAGGCATAGTACAGGTTTAGATAAAGTTTGGGTGAAATGTGCATAACAGGAAATGTACGAGGTAGATGCAAAGTGCATGCAGGCTCTAGGGGTGTGTTAATGATGTCGAGGTTCAACGATGGAGAGAATGGTTGAGTGCGTGAATTCTTTGGTCAACCAGAAGAATGGTTTTGTCAATGAATGATAAGTGCATGTGTGAATGGGGAAAGATGGGAAAACATATTATTTTCTAATAGTTTGCTTTCTCTGCACTTGTGATTCATTCCCTCTTCCATGAGACTTAAGAGAAAATAATTATCCTCACCATAGTCTCTAGGAAATAATAATATAATATTCTCTTGGAGTTAAGACCTCAAGATTTTCTCCTTTTCCTAATCTCATAGCCCATCACTTTCCCTTCCTAGTGGATTTTAGTCCCCCATACTCTTTTATCGTGGTCCGTCTACATGCAGCGATATATTATATTAATGATATGAGCGTTTACATATAAAAAAATAAGCCCATTGTCCTTTAGAATATAGTCTCTCCGACCTAATCATCAGATAAGCCTCCTGACTTATAATATACTGTCTCACTAGCCTACAAAACATATTCACATTTACAACTGGGGCTCGGTCTTGGGGTGTTACAATTGTTTAGCCCAAATGGCACCACCACAAATTCATAGTGACCATATCTTGTCCTAAAGGATGTTTTGTGGATGTCTTCATTCTTAATTTGGACCTGATGGTATCCAGACCTCTAGTCAATCTTGGAGAAAATTGTAGCACCCCTTAATTGGTCAAAAAAGTCATCGATCCTTGGAAAGGGATACTTATTCTTTATGGTCATCTTATTGAGTTTCCTATAGTCTATGCACAACCTAAGTGTGTCATCCTTATTTTTCACAAACAAGGGTGGTGCTCCCCATGGAGACACACTAGGCTGAATGTATCCTTTGTCCATCATTTCCTTTACCTATAGTTGGAGCTGAACCAACTCTATTGTACTCATTCTATAGGGTTTTCTAGACATTGGCACTACTCCTGGTGCAATTTCTATTGAAAAGTCAATATCTCTTCTTGGAGGTAGACCTGGTACCTCTTATGGGAACACATATTTATACTCTCTTAATATGGGGTGGTAATCTAAGCTTGGTTTGTTTTCCTCAACAAAGTCCAACACTTGTATTACATACAAAGGACACCCTTTTCTGCAATACTTCTTAACTTGAAGGGTTGATATTTGTCTCACTGAGACGGGCTTTTGAATCCCTTGTAGGATTACCTTTCTCCCTTCTTCATTCTCACACTCCATTTTTTTATTGTAACAATCCAACTTGGTTTTATGTGTAACCAACTAGTCCATGCCAATCAATAGGTCATAATATCCTAAAGGGAGTATGTTCAGGGTCACTTGGATGGGAAATCCACTCATAATGAAATGGCATGCTGGTATGACCTCTGTTACTTTTATTTTGGTTACAGTGGCTAGTTGTACCATCCATGATTCAACATGTTTAAATTGATTCAATTCACATTTCTCAACAGTTTGAGGGGCAACATAACTCAAATTAGAACCAGGGTCAATTAAAATGGAAACTAGATAGTTGGAAATCATACCTTCCATCCCCACCATTGAAGCTTGGTAGTCTATTTGTATATTATCCAAGGTTGCATAAATATGTGGCATGCTCCTAGCCACATCATTGACTATGGTGGCCTCTTGGATGTTGTAGACCCTCCTATTGTTATGTTTCTTATATGGGCATTCTCTTAGCAAATGTTCTTCTCCACAACCCCAACATTTCAAGGGTTCTCTCTTTGTGTTACCAGTCTTACCTGAGGTTGCTCCAAAGGGATTATTTCCACTCTAAGAGGGGAAATTTTTGTTGATATACACTTTTAGTAGGAAGGCTCATCTTAGAACCTTTCCCATAGCTCTTGAATATTGAGGGTTTAAACCCCTTCTTCTTGAATCCCGGACTACTTTTCTTCTTCCAGCCCTCATGAGGTTCTTTCTTATTCTTGAATTGCTCATATAAATATCTTTCCTTCTGGATAGTTTCTTCTAAGTTCTTTGGCTCATCAAATTCAATTATGCTGCAGAAGGACTGAGGAAGTCCACCAATAAATCGTTGCATATTTACATTTTCATTTTTTTTGTAGGGCACATATGTTATCAGCTCAAGGAATCTATTGATATATTCATCTATGGTGAGTTGTCCCAACTTGAGTTCATAGAACTCCTTGGTCTTCCCATAAAAGTATTTATCTGATAAGTACTTCTTCTTGAAGTATTTATCAAATTGTTTCCATGACAAATCCTTCTCATGGATTCCTTCACATTCCTAAGCTCCTCCCACCGAATGGAGGCCTTTCCATTAAGGTTAAAAAGGGTTATTCGAAACTTTAATTTTTTTGAGTAGTCATGGACTCTCAAGTACTTCTTCAAGCCAATAAGCCAAAATTTTTCTTCTCCCCCCTTCTTAATTTCTCCATGGAAAGTGGGTGGTTTGGCTTTCTTTAACTCTTCAGTGTCATGACTCTTGGAATGTTTCCTCTTCTTTCTTTTCCTTTGGGATTGCGAACTAGTTTTTTACTAGAATATTCCTTGGAGTTTTTAGTTTCCTCACCATAGGATTCTTCCAAGAGTGTCTCTTGGATCCATGTTGGGCCTTATTTAAGGTGATTCTCTTGGTGTAGCTACTTTCACGGCCATGATTTCGTATCTCAGGTGGACTCTGGGTTTTCTTTGTATGATGTTTGTCCATGTGACTGGTTGTTGGTCCATGTTGCAACTGCCTTTGTATATCTGATAATCTTTGTAGTAGGACTGCATTAATTTTAGTTTGTTTTTCTTTCTCTTTTATCAACCTTTCATTGTCATCTTTACAACTATGTAATTCTTACAGTTTCAACCAAATTTGGAGGGGTTTCCACCGCCCTCCTTTCATCATATTCTTCCTCTCTATTGTGGGAGATTTCCCCCGATTCATGGTCTGTCACCATCCTTTATGATGTATTTTTCTCATGGTCCACTGACTGCTTAAGTTTTGATAAAACATTCTCTGTTAGTTAATGATCTACTAGTTTTATGAACAACACATAGTTCAAATTTTTCAAAACATATAAAACAACAAAAAGTTTCATTCCTTCCTTCAGTAGAGGTTTAAATAATCCTCTTAAGGACGGGGTAAGATAGGGTTTTACCCCTTTAAAATTTCTCTAACAAGGTTTTATGCGACTCGTTCATGAGCCCAAGCAGGCCAAGTGTTGTAACCATGCTCCGATGCCTATCTGTAATAAACCCGACCCTTAAGTACCCTTTCTAGGGATGGGGCATCAAAATTTTTCTCACTCTAACCATATTGAATCCCTTTCCCAAGGTATTCATCATATTCTACTCACTCGTATCTTTCTAATGACTGCTACTAGGCTCTAATCCGACCTCTGGTTTGCAAGTTATGGCCTCCCGAAGTTCTTTGGGCATTAATAGTTGAGGTCCACATGGTGCCCATGTGGTTCCATCTTGTTAGTACCATCTCCAGGTTCCTACATCCCGTAGAGAAGGTCCATACACCATCCAATCCAATGGTGGGACTTGATCCTCATCTAACACACAAGCTAGTGGGGAATTCCACGTTCGACGCTTCAGTGCTAAACGTCTTGTTTCCTTTCTACACACATGTCCTTTGGAGTCTCGAATTATTGAACTCCCGAATGAGCCTGCAATCCCTCCACATGGATCTGGCCTTCAATAATTTCAACTTACCCATAACACTACATCCCAAACCTTTAGAGTCTCAAAGTTCCGGACTCCTGAAGGGTCCACCCTCACACGTGGTGACGTACTAAATGCGGAGGAAAAGATAGGTTGGTCTCGAGTACTCCACTTTCCAAATGGACCAAAGAGGTAAGTGTCATGGGTGACACCTGACAAGGCATAGGTGAAACGTGGCCCCTACATTGGGTGACACATTCCATGTTTTAATGGGCACATAGCATCTGTGAAATGTACAAATCCGGGTGACACGTGGCAGGTCAAACGTGGGTCCACATCACCCTGGGTGATGTCATTGTGCCATGTCGCTCTGGACGGATGGCCTTTCTATGCCCTTGGATCCCCCAGTTGACATGCATCCACATAGATCCCTTGATGTACGTCTTTTGTTACTTCGTAACTTCGTCATTTGGGGGACTCGCGGTGTGGTTTCCTCCTTGCTCCTAGAGTGGTCAACGTTGGGCTGACCATGGTCTAGATATAATGGTCAGGGGAGATCTTGAAGGGTCCCTAGATCTACATTCCTCATCACTTCACAGCTTCATCCTTCGGGGATTTCGGCGTTATGGATGGTGGTGTGCTACTTATATGTTTAGTATAATGCACTCATTAATTATCAATCTGGGATTCGTAATCAATAGAGTTACAAGACACCAGTAAGAAAGGTAATTCTAATGTCATGAGTATAGAACTATTCTAGATTATGCATGCTGGAAATAAAACAAACTAGTAAATCAAAACACACTTTGGTTGTGTTTCACAGAGGGGCTATCTACTCCATTATGGCACATGCAAGTATGAGATGGAGTTCTTTTGACAGATCAAATCTGTTGTCTGACCCAGAAAACTAACCATGCAATCACACTTTTGAAAGGGAAATCACACATCAATCATCAAGACATAGCATGGGTAGTTCAATAGTCAATATACTGAGTATGATGTGCTTCACAATGTGTTGTTGTGAACTTCACTAGTTCTCCTTCAAATATGTCTGACTACTGTTGCCAACGTTTATTTCCATGAAACGAAATCAAATTCATAAAAACAAAAACAGAGCATATGCAAAAAGATCTCTAAGCAATCGAAGCCTAAACTGAACTATATTGCTATCATCTGAAAAGATCAAAGCTTCAGCTAGTCTAACATTTATACTATTGAAATCAACTACTAACACTAATCTATGAGGATGCTGACCTTTGTTGGGCGGTGGGCCCTTGCCACTTCAACAGGTCAACGACAGGAGTATACAGTAAGATTTCTTTCAATCTACGCATTCCTCTTACTCAAATTTCAAAACATAGAATCAAACCATGCTAACAACTCAACTCACATTCATTCATAAATGATCAAGACCTGGAAATAATTGACATCATTCTATTAAAATTCAACTCAAAACCTATTCTGCAATATGTAACACTACTTCACATGATGGATTATACTAACTCTCTACTACCTCCACCATCCTTGCCATGTCTATTTAAACAGTCTTAGTCGTGAAACACAAGGAGGTGAAATCTTTAGCAAATCGGTCAATTGTAAAATTTATATATTCGGTTACATATTTTAATCTTCATCCTCATGACATGAAGTGTATGAGGATGAAGAAAATAAACAAACTATCTTAACATAACTTTGCTAGAGCTTTGATGATTCAACAAACATCTAACAATTATCTTGGGCACGATCTGGAGCTAAACTTGGTATATTTTGCTTCTTGTATTGGTACTGGATCATGATAGGTGAGATTCAGTAAATGGTACCGGATCCAAACAGTGCACAAGTGGTTGGTACCGGATCACGACAGTCTGCGTTCGTTGGTACCGGATCGCAACAGGTGAGATTCGGTATCGGATCTGAATGGAAGGTGCACTTGGTACTGGATTCGGATAGTGGCAATTGGCACATAAGTACTGGATGGCTAATATGGTACAGAAAGGCTGGACTCATCTAGAGGTCAAAGGTTATACATGGAAAATTAAAACATTAGTACATGAAACATTTAGTCTCGTAGCTCAATAAACCACAAAAATGCATGAATTAATTATACTTTACCTTATGACCTTATCAATGGCTAATGGTAGTGTTCTTTGTCATTTATCCAAGCTTAGGTAAGCCAAAAAGGTATAGATGAGGAGTATAATAGGGTAGTGGGGATGTCAATTTAGAGGCTCAACATTCCCCCATGCCAAAACCATTGCATGTCCTGATGTAACTGAAACAAACCCAAAATTTTCAAAATTTGAGACTCCATTATTTACTTCTGTGGATGAATGATGTTGATGGTTGAGGATTCTTCTTTCAAATCCCTTTTTATGACCCTAATGTATTGTAAGAGTCTTAGTACCCTCTTGAGCTTATTATAAGTCTCTTCATGGTCATCTTGAAGTTGTTGGTTGGTTGCCTTAAGTTGCTTGTTTTCCTTTCTGATATACCTATAGAATAGTTGGTATTCCTTCACTTCTTGTTTGAGTTCTTGGTTTTGTTTTTGCAGCTCCCGAATATTTTTCTTCATCTGTGCTTTTGTTAAAGTTCTTGTTGACTCCATTGTTTCTTGCTAGATGTATTCTCTTTCCTCCACTTCCTCCCTCATCCCACATAAAGTAATAGTGACTTGTTCCTTGATTAAACTAGGGATGTCATCCTGGAATGATAGGTCTTCAGAAGGGGAGGTAAGATCTATTGGATCTTCATGTGTATGAGGACTGACAACTACTTTTTCTTTCTTTTCCATGCTCCTTGTGGTTCTTTTACAAGGGGGTAATGGATCAGGGGTTCTCACAGGCTTCCTTTTCTTCTTTTCTATTTGTGGAATGGTTACAGGGGATTGTTCTATAGACTGTTCACTTTTATTTTCTGAGCTATTCTTCCCTTTCCTTATAGTTTTTGTCTTATGACCCCTCTCCTCAAGTGATACTGTTGAAGTCTCCTCTACTAATCTGGTTTTACCTTTTGATTCTTGACTTTTAAAATTCTTATTGACTGTGGAAGAGGGCCCTGCTTGTTTACTAGGTTTTTCGTTTTGGCTCACTGTTCTCGATGATGATGGAGTTGCCTTATCTTTATTTCCCTTTTTCTTTTGAGGTTCCTTATCTTTCTCTGGATAAAGTTGGGCTTCCTCTATAGGTTTGTTTTCTGTGGAAAGGTGTTGAGTGATGAGGATTTTCCAGCTAATCCTTTGCTTCCTAATTTCATGTAAAACTGACATCTTAATAAGACCTTGATGGTAAATGCTAGTCTTCTCAGTTTTGGATAGGGATTTGACACCTCTTACCATCTTGTTCAGACTCATCCATAAAAAATATGGGAAATCAATTTTAGGGCCTCCTTAAAAGTGTAATAGAAGCCTAAGATGATATATGAAGGTTACAACATACCTGCCCTCACAAGTGAGGAATCGTTGAAAACTAGCAAGCATTGGATGATATTCTTCCTTGATATAGTTCCTAGGAATCCCCTTTTTCCAATCAGGGTGCTGATAGTCTTCTTTCAAAAATCATTGACACATTTCCTTGTTGATTCCTACTCCTTTGAAATACTTGGCTCCTCTGTTAGGTAATCCTGTGACTTCCCTTAAGGTTTCTTCATTGATTTTTAGCTGCAAATTGCCTATGTGCGCAATCTCTCCATCGTAGCCCTGAATAAATGTGTGAGATACCTTCTCATGTCATCCTGTGAATTTCTTCAAAAATGGTATCCATCTCGATCTAGCATACTTCTCTCTACACAGTTGGAACTCCTCGGTCTCTCTATAAATATGGAAGACCAGTTCATGTCTACTTACAACCATCTTTATAAATTGTGAGAAAAAAATCGGGTTGTAGCATAAGGATTTAGTCAGCTGATGAGGGTAAGGGTTTGGTACCGAAGATCGCAGAGAGGAGTAAGTTCGGAACTTGGAGAAAAGTTGATAACGGAAAAACAACTATGGTGATGGCATCGCTAATTCGAATGGCGAGTTTAAGAAAAGATGTTGCAAAGGAAAATTAAGACAAGATGAGGCTCATTTGGATGGCTTCGCCACCCAGATAAGTCATTTCATTTCTGCCCATTTAGCGTAATGATGGGGACAGAACATTGGGTGTCGAAGCATCATTGTTGTTTGGGATAGGTGATTGGACTTTTGAGCAGTGAATTTGATGTTGAATCGTGGCTCATGACACGAGATACGTTCGTGATTGCTTAAGGACAAAGAACGTTCGTGGCTCATCATTACTAGACATGCTCCATATTCACACTTTTGATGTGATTTTGCCTTCAATCATTTTCAAGCACTTATGTGATGAGAGGATTGATTAAGGTTAAGCATATGGGTATGAGGGAAGTGAAAGTTAGGTGCATGGTTTTAACACTAAGGTCATAAGATCTAGTATATGTTTTCATACCTCTTGTAGTTTTATAAGCAAAGGAAAATAAATAATACCATGTTACCTTTGTTTTTACCATTTTATAATCAATACCCATAGCATATGTGACTTTCTTTGTATTTGAAGCTTGTAGATTGTCAGAGTTCATCTTTTTAGGCTGGAGTTTTTTGGAAGCTTGGTACTGGAATTTCCTGTACTTCATGAAACTTATTTATTCTGTGCTTATCTTCTTTTATGTCTGGTTCTGCAGGGTTGTAGGGTGATCATGTTGGTTTCTGAAGATGAGATGTGAGTCTGTAAAAGAGTTCTGAAAGAGCTCTTTGACCCACCCCCATGCCAAGGATGTTGCATATCCTTATGCAAGAAGATTCAACACTCTGTATCATAATGGAGAAAAG
>SNQJ01S0001528.1:210973-269106 GCA_010110895.2 Picea sitchensis
GTGAGTATGTTGTGGTTCACAATGTGTTGTTGTGAACTTCACTAGTTCTCCTTCAAATATGTCTGACTACTGCTGCCAACATATATGTCCATCAAACGAAATCAAATTCATAAAAACAGAAACAGATCATATGCAAAAAGATCTCTAAGCAATCGAAGCCTAAACTAAACTATACTGCTATCATCTGAAAAGATCAAAGCTTCAGCTAGTCTAACATTTATACTATTGAAATAAACTACTAACACTAATCTATGAGGATGCTGACCTTTGTTGGGCGGTGGTCCCTTGCCACTTCAACAGGTCAGTGACTGGATTCTGCAGTAAGCTTTCCTTCAATCCACACATTCCTCTTACTCAAATTTCAAAACATAGAATCAAACTATGCTAACAACTCAATTCACATTCATTCATAAATGATCAAGACCTGGAAATAATTGACATACTTCTATTAAACTTCAACTCAAAACCTATTCTGCAATATGTAACACTGCTTCACATGGTGGATTATACTAACTCTCTACTACCTCCACCATCCTTGCCATGTCTATTTAAATAGTCTTAGTCGTGAAACACAAGGAGGTGAAATCTTTAGCAAATCAGTCAATTGTCAAATTTATATATTCGGTTACATATTTTAAGCTTCATCCTCATGACATGAAGTGTATGAGGATGAAGCAAATAAACAAACTAGCTTAACATAACCTTGCTAGAGCTTTGATGATTCAATAAACATCTAACAATTATCTTGGGCACAATCTGGAGCTAAACTTGGTATATTATGCTTCCTGTATTGGTACCGGATCATGACAGGTGAGATTTGGTAAATGGTACCGGATCCAAACAATGCACAAGTGGTTGGTACTGGATTGCGACAGTCTGCAACCGTTGGTACCGGATCGTAATAGGTGAGATTCGGTACTGGATCTGAATGGAAGGTGCGCTTGGTACCGGATTCAGACAGTGGCAATCTGGTGCATAAGTACCGGATGGTTGAGCTGGTACAGAAAGGATGGACTCATCTAGAGGTCAAAGGTTATACATTGCAAATTAAAACATTTAGTCGCGTAGCTCAATAAACCACAAAAATGCATGAATTAATTATACTTTACCTTATGACCTCATCAATGGCTAATGGTAGTGTTATTTGTCATTTATCCAAGCTTAGGTAATCCAAAAAGGTATAGATGAGGGGTATAATAGGGTAGTGGGGATGTCAATTTAGAGGCTCAACAGACGGCCCATTCTCCCAAAGCAGGACTTCGCCAAAGTATCGTACGCAGGTTATTCCACTATTTGATCGAATGGTTAAGATTGGTTCTTAGCGAACTCCCTAGATCCATGACTCTCATCACTTCGTAACTTCACTGTTCGAGGAGTTTCATGCTTTAACATCCTTATTCTTCCAAAGTAGGAATTCTCTGAATTTACCTGGGCGTAGATGCAATGGCCAAGGGGACTCCCAAATACCCTCGGATCTGTGGCTCACGTTACTTCACGATTGATGAATGGATCAAGGTGTAATGGTGGGGAAATTCCATCTGCCACGGTTAGGGAGACCGCCAGGTGCCGATCAACCTTATGGGTAATCGTAACCATCAGTTCCCTTTGACCGACTTACAAATGGTAATGTCAAAACACTCTGGAGCTTCGAACTCTCAGATTTCTAAAGCCATGAAGGTTTATCTCCTTCGGGCCTAGTGCAGGGTTCCCAGACCTTGGTCACATGGGTCCTTCAAAAAATATTGTGGACTACGCACTAATATCCTAGTTGTAAATGGATTAAAGACACGAGCGTGAGCCCTTGGTCACATGAGATAAAGGTATAAAGGAGGCACCCTCCTTCCATAGGGTTTGAACATAATATTCCTGGGAAGGTAGATTCTAGAGGCCGACAGGACTTAAGCATCCCAGTAATCCTTCCCTGACATTATTGCAGACTTACATCCCATAGCTCTCTAGCTTCTAGGCTCATTATTATTATTATTATTTGGGAGTCTCTCTATGAACCTATTATTTTGAAGACCCATTATTATTATTATTATTAGGGGACTCCCAAGTAGAAGACCATTCAAAATAATAGGTTCATAGAGAGACAAGACCTATTTCTACCTTAATCATTCAATACATAACTCAGTCATAGACATATTAATATATTCAATCCTCATTTCCATTTAATACATAGAGTATGAAAATACTTATCAGAAAACAAGATTTGTGAAGCAACTGCTGAAAGGGGTGCCTTTTTCCACCCAACCATAGACACATCCACTCTTGAATGGATTTACCGCTGGCCACTCCCGAGATAGACCATGATGCTTTGAGAGATACTCTTTCTTCTTTCTCAGCGACAGTCAGGGATGGAGTTTAGTCTCCTCCTCCCATGGGATCTTGGTAACTGGTTTTCTTTGTGCCAAGCAAGGAGGTCTACACGAGTACTTCCAAAATCACTCGTCAGCCTCGTTTAACAGCTTGGACCGAAAACACTACCAGCATATTCTTTTACCCATAACAAGCTTATTTCTCAGTTCTTCCTCGATCTAGAGAGTTGTAAGCACTCTTTTCTCTTCTCGATATTGGTCTTTCGGCTCTCCTTCCTTCACGCGGATTTGCCTCTTCCCATGAATTAACTCTTTTCTTCACTTCCTCAACAACGTTGTGTGGGTCTGAATCCCCATCTCGTTGTAAGGTCTGGAAGTCTTTTAGATGGGTACTCTACCCCATATCCTCATTAAATCTTAAGGAGGACTCTTCCAGCTACCATTCTGACTTGGTAATTCATTTCCAGGTCAGAAGATTGTTCTGGGACTAAGCCATTAAATCTAGTAAGGTACTGGTTTGGTGGGGGGTCATCTCAACCATTTCTGGTTCACCTCACCATCGCTCTCATAACACCTTTTTCTATCTTGGAAAACTCCCCTTTCAATAGTTATCCAACACTTATCCATTTTCTATTAATAATAGAAAATATATACATTGACCTATTATAACAAAAAGGTTCATCAAATCCAACATTCACACATATATAGTCTTCCATAGTCTCTTGGCCAGTTATAGTTATATGTACAAAATGGGGGAAACATGGGTATTAGAGTTGTTTCTCACTCTACTACCACTTTGTAACACACCCAACCACTTAGGTATCCTTGTAAGGTATGGTGCATAATAATTTCACTTTTCTCAATCATCTCGAATCCCTAAAACTAGGATTACATCACCTTTGATTCGACGAGGGTTTTCCAATGACTATAAATTTGTCTAGATCTGAGTTCTAGAACGCAAGTTATGGTCCTTCAAAGTTCTTTAGGCCTTTACCGACTAGGTTCTTTAATCACCATGTGGCACCCATGTGGTTCCCTATCACCTGGCATGCCACCTCATCATAGCATACAAATACTTGATCAACCATAGGTCAGCACTTGTCTAGTTTTTATAGGCCTATTAATTTAATTAAATATTGTCTTTTACTAATCATATTATAATACAATTCTATTTAATTATATTATAATATAATTAAATATATCAAAGGATCACTTAGGATTATTAAGTTCGATAAACTCCTTAGTCTCTAGACTTCGGTGAGGTTCCTCATTGTGTTGTTATGAACATACCCCCAAAACTCCCAAATGTCGAAGTTGTGGAGAGGGTCCCACCTATATTATGCCTTTACGCAAATACAAGTACTTACATTACCCCACAATATAATTAATTATTTTTAATGTTCATTATAACATTGAAGTATTGGAAGGTCAGTTTGATCTTTCGACCCTTTTAACTTGTTCATTCTATCACCCCAAACATCCAGAGTCCCAAAGTCTTAGACTCCCGGAGATTCCACACTTACACGTGAATGCACATTAAACACTGAAACATGGACATGTAGGTCTGGGCCTTCAATCGTTTTAGCCCAAGTGTTCCATCACTCAAAACACTCCAGAGTACCGAAGTTTCGAACTCCCGTCAACCATTAGATCAAGTATCCATGAACCAAGAGGAAGACATTTGGTAGAAGACATGGTTGGCACGTGTCCCAATCGACTGGTGACACGTGTCAAGGTCCATTTGACATTTAAGGTCTATGAAGGTCACAAATCAGGGTGACATGTGCCACGCCTACTATGGGTCCATGTCACCCTAGGTGACGTCAACATGCTGCGTCACTTCGGACTTTCGTGCTTCGACACTATTCTCATTCACCAACATGTTGAACCTCCCATAATAGGACTTCATCGAAGTGCTTTACGTTATCCTTTCACTAGTTGATTGGACATTCAGGAGAGGTTCCCAATGGATTCTCGAGATCAACGACTTACGTTAAGTCACGATTTCGGCGTTCAGGGTTTCTAGTTGTTTAACACCTTTTCTCTCTCGGATTAGTTCAACACCGAATGACCATGACTTAGATCCAATGATTAGGGGATATCTTGAATAACCTCATATCTATGGCTCGCGTTACTTCGCGATCAAAAAGAGGATCAAGTTTTAACAAGGGAATGAATCCCTCGATAATGGGTAAATGACCACCAACTATCAATCCACCTTCAAGCTACCATTTTGACAAGTCATATTTGGCGCATTTAGTACACTGTAATGTTCATTCACCCCGGAGCTCCAGAGTCTCGGAGTCCTTAATGACTTAGCTTCTTTTTTAGTGTAGCGGAGGGTTCCAAGGTCCTGGTCCTATGGAACTTTGTCAATTTCCTTAGGCTACACTCCTAACTCTTAGCTTAAATTTAGTTAAGGCCATGGGCATAAACCCATGGTCACTTGGACAACTATTTTGAAGGAAGCGCCCTTCATCTATAGAGATAAAATTCCACAACAAGAAAGGTAATTCAAGGAAATCAACAGGACTAAGGTAGTCCCCTAGAGTCTATCTTGACTTTGTGTCTGTATATTTGTTCCTTGAGAAAACCCTTGAGGATTTTCCCAACCAACTCAAGGCCCAGAGTCTTATTTCCCCAAATCCAGTTAAGGATATCGTTGCTAGGAGTTCTCCTTTCTCTTGAAACCATCATTGCATCAAATTACACATTTACCTTTGTTTATATACCTCTATTCCTCATGTACACAAAAATCACAAATAGGGGTTTATTTTCTTTGTCCTATACTATTACAAGGTAATTATCTTCAATTGTGAAAGGCATGTGCTAAACTTGTCATCCTACCAACACCCAAAAGCAGGAGTTTATACTTGAAAACAAGCATTCAATAATGCATTTCATTTCAAGTACATAGGGTATATGAAATACTTATCTATTACAAGTTGTAGCCAACCAAATGACAGTGGGTGTTCGCCTTTCCACCCAACGGTAGGCTCAGAGGTATTCACTCTTAGCACTCTAGCCACCCCATTCCAAGCCATGATATCACTAGGGAAACTTCTTTGTGTTCCTCAGGTCTTTTGCAAATTATCAGGGATCCTCTCTTTGTCACAACCTCTACAAGTTTTATCATATACTCCATTATCATCAATCTCATGACCTTCTTCTCAGGTCTTGTTTTCTGCAAATTCTTAGAGATCCTCTCTTTGTCACAACCTCTGGGAGGTTTATCTGATGTTTCCTCAGCATCAAGCTCATGGACTTCTTTCTCTGGCTAAGTGTTAGCGTCAGAAGTCACCCCTGGATTGCAGCAGGAGCAGAGCCCGACGCCCATCAGTTTATGTCACAATTTGTTTAATGGGGTGATCAAATGGAAGTTAACTCACAACGATGTGGTTCCAACTCTGAAACTAGGCATGGGCAAGTGAGGTCTTAGATAACTTTAGATAGTGAGTTGTAGTAAGGGTGAGTAGGGGAAAGACTTGTATCAGAGAGATGCAAAGGTCTGTCATAAACATCAGGTTCCTAACAGACTGTGGAAGAAGACATTTAAACGCAAGATCTTCTTACGCTCAAACGCAGAAAACCAGAGAAAACAATAGTGCCACAATAAATCCTTTATCACAACATAATTGCCATAATTCATGCGAATCAGTCGATCACGAACTCTCTAAGTATTAGATGAAAACTTAGATGGGAAAAGAAAGACTGTCTGAAATTAGACAAGAAATCTTACATACAGATGCATAACCAGAACTAGGATATCTGTTAAAACTTTACAATCGGGAGCTTCACTCTACCATCGATACTTTCAAAAATGAAAAAACTGAGTACATATACTTGGTCAGATTTGCCCAACAGGGGCGCGCTCTCCCTCCAAGGCATAGCGTCTCTTCAATCAATCTTCGGGCGGAAGTCCTTCGTCAGACGTCTCCTTAACTTCGCATGGCCTTTGCAGGGGAGGAGTAGATGAACCAGTAAATGCCAAGTTAGCATGTGCAGACCTCCTCCGGCTAGTCAAGAACCCGACATGGCTTCTCTGGAAAAATGGGTACACAGGACCCTCTCGAGCAGTCTTCTTTCCAGACCCTTCATTCCTCGCATTTAATGAACGAGGATAGGTTTCAACCACCCTTTCTCGCCTTCAGTTACTTCAAGCGCAAAACAGGACCGAGGTCGGATCAAATGGCACTTGTAGATCAAGGTAATTCATTTTATGAACATACACGACGCCTTCGGCCCTTCCTGAGCATCTCTTTTCTCTCACAAGTGACCACGGGCTGTGACCACATGCTTATCCCCAAGGCGCCCTCGGCGTTCACAAATGGGAAAGAGTTAATCCTTGCTTTTTGAAATCGCGATGAGTGAAACACCGAGGCAGCTTAATCTGGCGCCACGCGCCCCTCTAGATCTGACGGTCCTGAATTCACTTTGGTGATGTTGTGGGTCCGGGTCCTGGACACTCCCGACACCTCGCACATTGGGAATACGACGATGCTATACCTTGCTTATCATAGCTACGATGGGCGAAACGCCGAGACGACTCAATTGGGCGCCATGCGTCTCTCTCAAATTTGACGGTCCAAAATTCACCTGATGCTGCTATGGGCCCCAGGCCCTGGATGCACTCGCTACTTTGCGTATCGAGATATGATGGAGCTGGTTTTTTGCGCTTTGAAACCACGATGGGTGAAAATGCGGGAAGCCTAATCGTGCGCCAGGTGTCCGCTTCAAATGGACGGATGAGACTGCCCCCTGATACCGTGGGCCCAACTTTAAAAGTTCTTTCCCTTTCACGATTCGCGAGTTCGTGGGTGAAAGACCCTCGGCTCCTTTTTATGAACTCACAAACCCCGATCTCGAGAAATGACACTGCGCTTGAATTGCTTGCGATCAACGGCCCTCGTAACTTCGTGAGTGCCTCCCAAAGGATTCCGACCGTTGACTTCCTTAAAGCTTTTAGTGCTATACTTGATGCGACTCGGTTAATCTGCAATTACCCATCAATCATTGTTCTGCTCTGTCGCTGAATCCTTTCCACTGAAGAATGCAATGCCCGCTCGCTTGATTTTAAGTCCGAACAGGACTTCTTCTGTGAATTGCGCTCGGCTCTCATCGCGCCACCTGCAGACCTGATCGCTCTTGTGCTTCAGACGAGAAATGTTACTAACACTAAGGACGAATCTCTGGTCTATTAAACCAACAACAAACAATTACTTTGTCTTCAAAACTCCACTTTTTTCGAAATAATATAAGTCTCCCTTCTTCCCAACTGAGCTCAGAACCTCCACGGGGTTAATCATATGCCTTCCCAGCTGGATTTCCTATGTGCAAGTGAGTCCCTTCACAGCTACATTGTCCCTCGATTCCCTCTTCTTCCAACACTGATTTCTTTCCAGCCAACATCAATCCCGCAACCCTCTTTTGCTCCAGTCTAGGCTTCGAGTCTTCTATGCTCCAGTTCAGAACTCTTCCACGAGTTCCCTAAGATTTCTATTTCATGTGCTCATGCATTATTTTCAAAAATTCTCTTCCTTAGAAACCAAATTCCTCCTATGTTTCTCCCTGTAGAGAGAACAAATTTTTCTTTCAGTTATTCTTCTGAACTGGAGAGCCTCACACACTCTCCTCTTTCTCTAGTGCTTTTATTCTCTTAGCATATCCACGTCGCACGCCCTTATATGGGAATGGTCTCATTCTCGTCTACCTTCGTGTGTATTCTTACATGTCTTTTTCCTACCCAAGAAGGTTATGGACCTGTCCTATTCCTTCTGTCAAAAGGAACTCAGGTCAATCTGGGCCTATAGGAAACTGCACTCTATGGTAGTTCGGGCTGACATTTTTCTTTATCCTTAGCCAGACCCTCCATGCTTCCATTCATTGGGGTATTTGATTGTTCAACCACTAGTCCTTTCTCATAAATTGATTTTTCTTGGAATTAGGATGAGGCTCATTATTTCAGCAAAGAGAATTGGGTCATTTTGACATAATGAACCCTCTCTACAGTTTCCTCACTCTTTCCTCTAGTGGTATCATGTCTAGTACTTCAAGGCTTCACCCCCAGAGTCAGGTTTTGGAAATCTAAACAATAATACATTTACATTGTTCACATGTCATAGCATGGTAATCATAAATAATGATTAATTATAAGCTGGGGGAAACATGGGTATTACATCAACAAGAGAATTTTACTTTCAATCTCCTCAAAGGTGAATGAAATTGAGAATCATTGCATATCTCAACACACCAACATCATGAATATGTTGGTCCATCAAAAGAAAATGATAAGCATTATAGAAGCTGCAATATGTTGAGGAATTTAGTTTTAAATATCTGCAAAGACACCTTGTCTACACCCTCCAACAATCAGGAATTTGACAATTTGACTTAGGAATACTTTAAAGAGGAGGAAACAATCCATCAACTCAATGAGCCATTGGAAATAGAACATCAGAACTATCCTCCGTGTGAAATTGGCTCGAAGGAAGAAAACAATAATCATATATATCAATAAACCTTGTGTTTTTTAAGGTCATTAAAATAGAAGAAGTATTTTTCAAGTAGGAAACAAACAAGAATACATCAAATGTTTATCATGTAGTATGTTTTGAACTACTGTTTGTAGCACCAGGAAACTGCCTAATTTCATTTTTTGAAGCACTGCAGAGTCTTATATAAATGTTATGCTACAAACATCTTTTTTTTTATATTCTGGTAAAAAAGGTTTTTATGTTACAAACGTTTGATAAAATATTAGCAAATGCATTTCTAAAAAGTTTAATTTTTTTATATTTTTTATTCCAAATAAAAATATATATAGAAACCCTAACATAGAAAAGTTTAAAAGAAATTGTTTTCTTAAAATTATCATATTATTTGTCATAAATATTTTATATATTTAAATAGATATATCAACTTTATATATGTAACAATAATACAATATACTTTTTTTTAAAGCTAAATCAACATAGATTCATTTTAATCTCGAATATATCAAGTGTCCGAGAGATAAAATCTCTAAAGATGCAAACATTTTCTCCATTTTTGCACTATAAAAAAGGTTTTCACATCTAAAGATTTGATCCCTCTTGGGGCTTGATACATCATGGGTTTATAACTATCCTAGATCCATTTTAACCCCAGATCTATCAAGCACCAAAATAATCGAATCTCTCTAGATGCAAACCTTTCCTCAAATTTTGCACAAAGAGAGATTTGATCCCAGTCTAAGATAAATTAACCTCCTGAGGGCATGCAATACCGCGATGGTTCTTACTTCTTGGCACACCAAGATTACTTTTTTTAGACTCTCCCTCTTCACCTAGAGCATACCCATACTTCGTTTTAGGCTACTGGCAAGTCACAATCCTACTCTAATGCAACTCTTTCTTACTTAGACAATTGTTAACATAATTTAATACTTAGTCTTATTTAAGTGTGCATCAATGTACAAGAGAAAAATTGCGAAACATAAATGAAGAAAAACATTGAAATAGTTCGGGTGGTACAAATCATACCTAACACCCGGCTAATTCTTTTTTATTGTGAAACCATTACAAATGAGAACTATCATCTCGGTTTACAATAAGGAAAAGTCACACGACTCACTTCATTGTTGGGTTGTTATATTCTTTGCAGTGAAAGTCGAGTCAAGGCGGATTGACTGGAAATGAAAGTCGAAGGCCAAGGTGGCTTGACCAGGAAAAGCCGAATTCGAAGTAATATACAAAAATTCAAAGTGTTCAACCGAAAAGCGGTCAATAGTAGGTCATGTGGAAATTGACTGAAGACCGAATGACGGTCTATGGGTAATCCAAATAGCAGTCGACTATAACAGAATCTCGAGATTTCCAGAATTTGTAGCCAATGATCTGCATGGATCTGTAACCACTTTTGGGGTGCCTTTCTTTATGGTTTTTCCTACTGTAAACCCTATAAATAAGGCGTGTTGTAATAATATTAAGAGACATGGTGTAATGATCTTCATGCTAATATTTAGCAGTAGGTTGTTGGTCATGTAGATGCAAATCGAATTGGCTATAAGGTTGTTCTTGTGTAAAGAAAGAGGGTATGATGTCGATTGTGTCTTATATGTAGACCAAGGTTAGGCATGTAACCTTTTATTCTAAATGAATAAGACAAAAAGAGAGGAATATTCTCAAGGAATGTTGGTTTTCCTATTTGGGTTTCTAGGGTAAAATCCGTGTGTATCTTTTGTTTGCTTTGTCATTTGTTTTTTATCTTAAATATGTCTTCCTCTCTTCTGTTAGGTTTAGCATGGAAGTATAATTTCCTAACATGTGGTATCATAGCTTGGTTTAAATACCTTGGATCTAATCTAAACCCTATTTCCATCTGAATTCAAATATCTTTAAAGGTGTGCTTAAATGATGGCAAGTAGCTCGAGAATAGAGATCAAAAAATTAAATCGCCAAAATTTTAAGATTTGGAAGCTTAAAATTAAAGATCCCCTTGTAGATCGAGAACAATGGGAAGTAGTCTGTCCGGTGACATTCAGACAGACATGTGAAACGAAGAATGGGAGAAACTTGAGAGAAGGGAAAGGACTACAATTTGACTTTTTCTTGCAGATTTAGTGTTGTTGAATCCTTCAAGTGAATACTCAGCCAAGAAACTATGGGACAAGTTGGGAAGCTTGTACCAGTCGAAATCCCTGGTAAATAAGTTTCTCCTTAGAAATAAAATGTATCTTCTGAGGATGAGTGAGGTAAGTTCGGTGATTGAGCATTTAAATGCATTTAATACCATAATAAGTCAATTATCTTTTGTGGATATCAAAATGACAGAGGAGGAGAAATGTATTAGCCTATTATGGTCTTTGCCAAACTCCTGGGATAGCTTAGTTGTGGCTATAGGGAGTAATTCAACCACATTAGTGCTAGAAGACGTGGTTTCATCTCTACTATCAGAATAAATGAGGAGGAACATGGAAGGATCGACCAAAGATGATTTAATTGTGAGAGATCGATCGATTAACCGAGAGAAAGGAAAATTATCTAGTATAAAGTTTAAGTTGAAGGGTATATCTAAATACCCTATTCAGTCAATGAGAAGATGTTGGAAATGTAGTAAATCCGAGCATTGTAAAATGGATTGCAAGTCGAAGGAAATGGGAGTTAGTGTAGGATTCTATGAGAAACAATCGATTAAGAGAAATAATACTCCAGATAAGGGAGATGATGTGTATCTGACGTCGACCAGTACACAGTTGGATCAAGATGTTTGGTTGATCAAATTAGGAGCATCCCATCATATGACACCATATAGAGAATGATTCGGCGAATATGAGTGATATGAAGGATGAGATGTGTTCATTGGGATGAATCAACAACCAAAATTGTCGGACGAGGAATATCTCAACTGATACAGTAGGATGGGAGGAGTAGAACCCTTCCAGGTGTGATACATATTCTAGGTTTGGCCAGAAACTTGATATATGTAAGTAAGAGTAATGATGCAGTGGTTCACACTCTATTACATAAGGATACGTGAAAAATGGTCATAGGTTTGATGGTATTAATTAAAGGAGTTTGGATTGCAACCCTATATACAAGTTATTAGGGAACGTAGAATCGACTTTGACTCAACTCAACTCAACTCGGGCTAAGTCGATTCAAACCAACTTGACAAGTATCTGTCAAGTCGACCTAACCATGTTATGGCATGAGAGGATGGAACACATTGTGGAAAAGGGACTTTAATCTATGCATAACAAAGGTATGGTCGAATATTTTTCTAACTGTAATTTAGAATTTGAATTTTGTGAAAATTTAATATATGGAAAACAAAGTCGGGTGAGGTTCCCATATGGAGGAACAATGACAAAGGGGATTCTAGAATTGGTTTATAGTGATGTGTTTGGCCCTGTATCAATTCCTTCACTTGGTGGATCCATGTATTATGTCTCCTTCATAGACGATTTTTCTAGGAAGACATGGATATATTTCCCGAGGAAGAAATCATAGGTTTTTGAGAAATTCAAAGAGTTTAAGTCTCTTGTGAAAAACCATACAGATAAGAATATTAAGGTGTTGAGAACTGACAACAGTGGTGAATTATGTGGAAATGATTTTGAGCAGTTCTACAAGAGGTGTGGCATAGCATGCCAAAATACCACACCATATACAAAACAACAAAATTGAGTTGCTAAAAGAATGCACAGAACGTTGATGGACAAAGTAAGGAGCATGATCAATGGTGCTCGACTCGCACAAGAATTATGGGAAAAGTTCATCGACACTGAAAAATATCTAGTGAATATGTATCCTTTGTCGATGTTAGTCAGCTTGACTCCACATGAAGTATGGTATGGTAAGAAGCCTCTTCTTTCATGTCTCAAAGTATTTTTTTGTGATGCATTTGTGCATGTTCCCAAAGAAAAGAGGAGAATGCTGGACAATAAGGTAGTCAAATGTATTTTCATTGGATACAAAGAAGGAATGAAAGGATATAATATCTGGGACCTTGGATCAAGGGAAACAATGTATAGTCAAGATGTGGGATTCAGAGAAGTCAAAAGGAATTTTGAGTCTGAAGTAGTTCAAAAAGAGAATAATTCCGAGAAGGTGAGGTTTGAACTGAGAAACAAAGAACAACATGATTCAGATGAGTTGATTGAATCACATGAAGAGGTGGAAAAAACAACATTGGTTGTAAGGAGGTCTGAACGAGTAAGAAAACCAGTCAAAAGGTATATCCCACCTGAATTTTGTTCCACATTTGTGTTAACTTCCAATGATGAGGAGCCCAAGTCAGTCAAGGAGGTATTCAACTCGATAGAGGGTAGAATCTAGAAGGAAGCCATGGTTGAAGAGATGGAATCCTTGCATAAGAATGAGACATGGGATTTAGTTGAATTACCTAATGGAAGAAATCTTGTCGGTAGAAAGTGGGTATTCAAGAAGAAGATGAACGCAGTAGGTCAAGTCGAGAAATTCAAAGCTCACCTGGCAGTGAAAGGATATTCCGAACTCGAAGGAGTTGACTTCGGTGATATTATTTCCCCTGTTAAAAAATTAACTTCCATTAGAGTACTAATGTCTCTAGCTGCACCATTTGATATAGAAATATAAAATATGGATGTGAAGACAACGTTCCTACATGGGAACCTAGAAGAAGAAATCTACATGAAACATCCCGAAGCATTTGTAGAAAAGGGAAAGAATTATTTGGTGTGCAAATTGAAAAGATCCCTTTATGGTCTAAAACAATCACCAAGGATGTGGTATCAAAAGTTTGGCACATATATCCTTAGTTTTGGATTTGTGAGAAGAAAAGTTGATCATTGCATATATTCCAAAGAAGAAGGTGGGTGTTTCAGATATGTAGCATTGTATTTCAATGACATGTTGTTTATCGAAAACAATATGGACGCAATAAAGGAGGTGAAGAAGCAACTATCCTCCAAGTTCAACATGAAGGATCTCAGTGCAGTAAAATTCATTCTAGGAATAAATATCAAGAGAGATCAGGTAGATAGTAAGTTTTGGTTGAATCAGAAGAAGTATATTGAAACAATTTTGAAATGTTTCAACATGCAATATTGCAAACCTGTAAAGGTGCCAATTCCTATGGGAGCAAGGCTAACTATTGAACAGTATCCAAAGACACTGGAAAAAATAAAGGATATGGCACATGTCCCTTATGTAAGTTTTTTTGGTAGTCTAATGTATGTGATGGTTTGTACTCAACCAAGCATTTCCCATGCAGTGGGAGTGTTGAGAATATACATGTTGACACCTAGTAAAGAGCAATGGACAATTGTTAATAGAGTATTCAAGTATTTGCGTGGCACAAAAGACTATGTTATATGCTACCAATGGAAACTTGGAGATGAGAGTGAAGTAGATTTACATGGCTTTGTCGATGCCGAATAGGTTGGAGAATTGGATCGACAAAGGTCGACTAGTGGGTATGTGTTTAAGATGTTCAGTGGAGCAATTAGTTGGATGAGTAAGTGACATGCAGTTGTAGCCTTGTCAAAAATAGAAGTTGAATACATGGGATCCACTCATGGAAGAAAATAAGCAGTATGGCTGCAACGGTTGTGTTCAAGGATTGGGTTTGAGAAGAGAGCTATGAAGATAAGTTGTGACAATCAAAGAACAATATTTCTAGCAAAGAACCCATCTTATCATTCCAAGACTAAGCATATTGATGTACAATACCATTTCATAATAAACATGGTGGAAAGAAACAAGGTGTTTTTGGATAAAGTAGACACATTTGAAAACATGGAAAACTCTTTGACCAAGTCTGTAAGTGCTAAGAAGTTCTCTTTGTGCAGAGAGGCAATGGGAATTTTTTCCATGGATCTGTGAAAAAAATTTCAAGAAATTCTTGGTTCCGTAAAGAAGAAAACAAGTGGTAGAATGTTGTGTTGATATATTCTTTGCAGTGAAAATCAAGATGAGGTGGATCAACTATCTGTGAAAGTCGAAGTTGCAGGTGGATCAATAGAGAAAAGTCAAATTTGAAGTAACAGACAACAAGTCAACGAGGTCAATCGACAAGAGGTCAACAGATGGTCATATGGAAACCAACTAAAGATCGAATGAAGATCAATTGGTATTCGACTGGTAATCCGACTGGTAGTTGACTGTAATAGAATCCTGAGATTAGTGGGATTTGTAGCCAATGATCTGCAGGGATCTGTAACAATTTTTTGGGTGCCTTTATTTAGGTTTTTTCCTACTGTAAATCCTATAAATAAGGCGTGTTGTAATCATATTAAGAGATATGTTGTAATGATATTCATGATAATATTTAGCAAAAGGTTGTTGATCATGTAGATGTAAGTAGAATTGGCTACAAGGTTGTTCTTGTGTAAAGCAAGAGGGTATGATATGGATTGTGTCTTAGTTATAGACCAAGGTTAGGCATGTAACCTTTTATTCTAAATGAATAAGACAACAAGAGAGAAAGAAACTCAAGGAATGTTGGTTTTCCCATTTGGGTTTCCAGAGTAAAATCTTTTCTGTGTTGTGTGTTTTCTTTGTCATTTGTTTTCTACCTTAAATGTGCCTTCCTCTCTTTTGTTAGGTTTAGCGTGGAAGTATAATTTCCTAACACTCACCTCACAAAGACATTGAAGAACAGATTCATCACCACAAGACTCTCTATCACAACCGTCTTCACAACTTCCTGTGGTACACCTCAAACATGCCCACAACTGCAAACTTATTATCATTTCGTTTCCGTAGACATTCACCAACATAACTCAGATTTTGATTCTATCTCATACATTCCTCCACATAAGTGTGTTTTCCATACTTCCCCAAAACATTCCAAAATATTAAACTCTTGGCTACTTGTCTTCCATGTTGTAAACTTTGCCTCAATTCATTATCACAAACTTTCCTCAGACTTGCTCTCCAAATATTTTTCCAAAATTCTCTATGCCTCCTCTTGGTTGTGTACCATTTCTCTTATAGGAGCACCAAGGGTCAATTGTGTGAAACGTTGCGTCTCTTGGGTGTGTTGAGCCCCTTCACGAACACACACCACACCCTTCTATGGACCTGGTCCACCCATCTAAACCCCATGCACCCATCAATCGTTCATCTCATGGACCATGGCACCGCATCCTTGAGTGCACACCCTTTTCCTTGTGCTCTCTTTATATTCATCGTCGTGACTCCTTGTGAGTGTGTTGATGGGGTCATCTAACCTCTCCAATGTGCCCATGTTGTTGAGGGAAAATGAATCCACTCCTTGGGAATACTCTTAAGACACCTCGCACTTTCTTGAATGAAACCCAAGTATCTGTCAATCGTTCTAAGGAAAGTAATATTCCTTCCCCCTTGATGCTACACATCACCATCATACGACCAAGGTGCTCCTACACACACTCAAACATTGCTCACCCAACCGATCACTTTCTTCCTTGTGATTTTTATTCGTCTGTCGTTGAATCTTCCCAAGGAGCGTGCGCGCTTGGTGGGTTTTGTGGAAGACCATTACATCCTCTCCCACTCCAAATTGTTTTCATCCCCAACAACATCCATTGATGTCCATGGCATCTCTTCCCATTAGTAGATCTCATCACCACTCAACGATTGTTGCTTCCTCAACTATTGGCATCAAGGAAAAACTCCCTTTCAGAAGTTTCATGAGTCTATGAAGTGTCACTTCCTTATGACTTGTTGTTTCTTCCACACTTTTATCTCTCTGCCCATGATTCCATGCGTTGGATCCCCTTGTGACTTCGACTAGTTGGGTAGCTAATCCAATCATCGCCCCTATGCCTCAAGAACTCACATCTTCATGTTCAAACATTTGTTTCTGTCTACAAACTCGTCATATTCACAACTCTTTGTTTCCTCCAATCCGTTAAGTCACCCACTACAATTTTAACATTTTTCACCAAGGCACCTTATTGTCCTCACTTCCTTTCACCAAGACAACGAGCTAACATGCTCAAGTCTAGTTCGAAGTTGAAGGGGGATGGTTGGTTGGTCCATCTCCCTCATCTCCAATCTATCCCAACATGATAGATGAACTATCACCATACTTATGTGTCATGTACATAAGAAGCGATACACTTGAACCAATCTTACCTTCACACTCTTCCTTGAATCATTCTAACTCGGTTCATATGGCCATTCACCATATCCAAGTTCGCTAGAGGAGGAATAAACTCCTTCCTTGGTTCTCTTCCACCAAGGTTGCTACGATTCCCTCATGTCCTCTTGTTCTACAAATGGTTTTTATTCATGTTCAACAAACTGTTATGACATCTTCATTTTTGTGACTTCCTCTAATTTATGTCGCCATTCATTAACTTCCAAACATAAATTACCCAAGACATCCATGTCTTATCCAAATCTCCACATATCTCTTCAACTTCAGCAAACCTTCTTTCCACTGACACGAGCTTCCTTTCATTCTCTACGTTAGACTGTCCAACCATCACCCCACATTGTCTAAGTTTGTCTCCACAAGGTTGCTTGTCCCGACTGACCTGAGCAACCATCTGCAAGGAATACATTTGTGTGCCTCCTTTCTTCCTCTTTATCTTTGGAATCAAACATGGAGTCTGTCCTGGGAAAATAGCCAAACTATTCATGTGAGGAATTGGTGCTACCTTTTTCATCCTCATGAACTCTTTTTCTAACACAAATTCCAAATTGTCCATGGGAACAACGATGAAACTTGTCTTTTTGCACTAGTAAAAAAGCTTCAACGAGATGTCCTTGGCCACAACAAATATTCTCTCCACGCTTGCATTGACTTTATTGAAGGTCATTTGCATTAGTTCGGGCTACAACCCAAGTATCTGCACCATGTCTTCCCTCAAGAAGTAATGAGTCACCCCACTGTCCACCATGGCTAACACTGACTTCCCATTGAGTTCATCCTACACATAACAAAGCTTCATATTTCCTTTCTCTTGGCTCTCTGTGGATTCACCTTCCATGATAGCATTCAAGACCTACAAGAATCCAAAAGATGGGTTGTTTGCCTTCTCCAAAGATGCATTCAACTTCTATTTCAAGGGACAATTCTTTGCATAGTGTTCCTAGGCACAAATCCAACATGAAATCGACTTCTTCTCTTTTGTTGTGTCTTCTTGTTTGGCATTTTCTTCAATTCCCTTGGACGATTATGTCTTTCCCTTGTCCTTATTTTTCCCCTTCCCTTGTTGTTTCTTCTCATCGTGGGTGTCCTCATTGTTCCTAGGACCCGTCTTGGGTTCACCCTGAAAGTCCAATAGTTTGTCCACTACAATGATTGTTGTTGCAATAGTATGCATGTTCTATCATTGCAAATCACTCTGCACCCATGGTTGTAGACCATTCATGAAGTGGAAAAGTCTATCTTTTTTTGACATATCCTTAATCTCCAACATGAGCCCTATGAACTACTTGATGTAGTCTTTGATCTTACCAGTGTGCTTGAGATCCAACAATTGATTCCTTGTGATCCATGCTTGGTTGCTCGAACCAAACTGTGTATTCAAGGCTTCCTTCATCTATGTACAATTTTCAATCTTTTCAATAGCTCTCCCAATTGCTAAGTCTTTCGCTCGTTTCCTCCACCAAAGCATAGTGGTCCCTGTCAAGAACATGATCATTGCAGTGTTCACCTTGGCTTTGTCCGAACTTTCATTCAATTGCTCCAAGTACTGTTGAATGTCCCAAAAGAATTTGCCCAACAATTTAGCGTCGTGAGTTCTGTCATATGGATTTGGTTCCTTTATCTTGATTCTCATCGGCATGACAATAGAGATCTATCCATTAGCCAAATATCGTTTCAACAATGCAATGGTGTCATCTTAGTCCCTCAACCTCTTTGTTACTATGGAAAGTGTGTCTTGCACTACCTTGATTCTATCTTGAATGTCGTTCATGAAGGTGTCGATCATCATATATGTGATTGACTGACACTCCTGAATGTCTTGGTTAAACCCATGCTTTACCTTATCCATATATGTCTCCATCAGGTTGACCTTCTCACCATTTTGGCACAATGTGTATTTCATCTACTTGATGGTTCTTTCCAAAGTGATCTAGTCCTTCATCTTCCCAGTATTTGGATCCTTCTGAGTGTCACTGCCATCATCCATGGATGGCCCTCCAAGTATATTCACTTTACTTGTGAAGGGTTCATCCAAGGCACCCATGAGTTTGTCTCAAGATTTCTTCAAAATTCTGTGATCAGCTCTGCAGTTACTTCTATGGTCTGGTCCGTGACAGTCCTTTGTTCGTCTTCCTTGTCCAAGTGCTTTCTTCCTCCTCAGAACTTTGTACTTGGCATGCTCAAGGAGAGCACCCAATTCTGTTAATAGGTTTCGTAACTCGATCTCGTCACAACCCACCAAGTTTGTTCTCAAGTTTCCTCTGCAATGGGTCAGTCCATCTAACCCTCACCAATCCTATGCCTAGACTTCTTCACCAAACTAGTGCACCCCTCCCCCACCATTTTTTCAGCTACAGTAATGGTGAAGACTCAAGTTTACTCTGATACCACATGTCACGAAGGTGACAACGTGGTGAAGAGCTCACCAAATTGTCTCTCAATGACTTCTCTAATACCACTTGTCATAAAGGTGACAACGTGGGGAAGATCTCACCAAATTGTATCTCAAATACTTCTCTGATACCACCTGTCATGACCCCATAGGACACCCAAACAGATCTTGTGATTGTTCACCTTCTGAGGGCATGTCGCACCGCGACGATTCTTACTTGGTTGCTTGGCACACTAAGATTACTTCATCCGGACTATGTCTCTTCACCTAGAGCATACCCATACTCCGTTCTAGGCTACCGACGAGTCACATTCCTACTCTAGTGAAACTCTTTCTTACTTAGACAATTGTTAACATAGTTTAACACTTAGTCTTATTTAAGCATGCATCCATGATCAAGAGAACACTTAGTCACCATCATGCAACCACGATGCTCCTGTCCACACCTAAACATCTTTGTTCGCCCAACCGATCACTTCCTTCCTTGTGTTTTTCGTCCATCTGTCATCGAATCTACCCAAAGAGCACACACACTCGGTGGGTGTCGTGAGAGACCCTTACAGATATTATGTTAAGATTTTATTTACATGAATAATGAATAGCTTAAATATTCACTAAAATGGTAGTTACATGGTTGTTTATTGTAAAATGGAGTAGCTCACTATATTATTATTTATTGCATGACTATTTATTCTAAAGTGGACTAACTCACTATGTTTATTATTATTTATATTTATCTCACTATGTTTATTAGTATTTATTGCATGACTCATTTATTCTAAAGTGGAGTAGCTCGCTATGTTTATTATTATTTAACAAAATTTAATAGTTAGTACTATATGGTATTATGTTTATATTTTATTTACATAAGTAATGAGTTGTTTAAACTTTGAAGCCCTACTAGAAGGGTAGTTATATGGTTATTTATTGTAAAGTGGAATATCTCATTAGATTTGTTATTATTTAATAAAATATACTATTTAGTTAATAGTGAATAAATATAATAAATTCTCAGTCAAAATTGATAAAAACCCTCTTTATGAAAACGTATGAAAGTATTATATATTAAAACTTAACTCATTGAAAGTGGAATATCTCATTAGATTTGTTATTATTTAATAAAATATACTATTTAGTTAATAGTGAATAAATATAATAAATTCTCAGTCAAAATTGATAAAAACCCTCTTTATGAAAACGTATGAAAGTATTATATATTAAAACTTAACTCATTGAAAATTTGCAAGGGAGGTAAACATACATGAATTTCTTCCCAAAAGACACAATCATTTTATAATTACCGTATCTCAAAAGTATTATAATATTCAAATAAAAAAGTAACACACATCTCTCTATTTACGCGACTTCAATTGCAAGCAACATCATAACATTGTACAATCATTTTATTATTACCCTATCTCAAAAGTATTCTAATAATTCAAATAAAAAAGTTACACGCATCTCTCTATTTACGCGACTTCAATTGCAAGCAACATCATAACATTATACTTCATCTTTCATCACTTAAAGTCTTGACCACCCACTTACTTTTATTTTGATTGGTAGTTTTTACATAATCGTTGCTTCAAGTTCTTAGCTTCATCCCATGGAGACTAACTCCCAAGGTTTATCTCGGGTAGGGAAAGGAGTGTACAACCCATGATTCTTGATAGATGGTTTAGCGATGGCACAAACAGTGCACGACCTGATATATTGGTTGACATCTTGTCGAAGCTTTGGCCAATAGAAATGTATCTAAAGTATTGTTATTATCTTCTCCATACCAAAGTGCTCTGCCATCCGACTGTAATTTGCCTCCCAAATTATCTTTGCACACCCACTTGAAGGATTGCAAAGACATATAGCACAAGAGTGCTTCCTAGAGGTGGAAGTTTGGGACTTGTTTGCCTACACTCAATGCCTGATAAGTAGTAGTGAAGTCACAGTCGTTGATGTATAATTGTGTTATCCCAAAGGTCTCATGCCCATAGGAGTTAATAATTGTAGTTAGTGCCACAACTAGAGGTTGATTGAGGCAGTATGCAACATGATTAGCACTACCCTTCTTGTACTTATTTTTAAGTGGAATTGTTGTAGGTATGTGGACCACTTCTAATGGAGGTCATTCTACAACTTTCTTTGTGTCTACATAAATTGCAAAGGCTTGCGATTAGTGTGGATGATCTCACATAATATAATGCTTGCACAATGGAGTACATATCATTGTCATAGGTGGGATATTTGTGAACAAGGTCAAATAACGTCTCACTATGATAGGCCACCAAATTTCCTTGTTGAGTGAGGATTGCACCGATAGCATAGTTAGAGGCATCTCTCTCAATATCAAATGGTTGTTGAAGGTATGGAAATATGAGCACTGGTGTGGAGCAGAGGCAATATTTTAGATCTTGGAATTATTTCTACTATGATTTATATCAGGAAAACTTGGCTTTAGCTCCACCTTTGGTTACTTGACTTAGGGGCCAAGTGATATGAAAGAACCCCAACATGAACCTATCGTAGAAGTTGGCAAGGCCCTAGAAGGTGCAAAGCTCTATCAAACCCCAACGTGTGGGTGTGAAGCCCCAACACAAGCCCCCAACACCAATTCCAAGCCCCAACTCCAATCCAAAAGGGTTTTCACAAAATGAACATGCAATGTGGGTGTCAATGAATATTCTCACATGCCCAACACCAAGGCCAATGTGAGAATACCTTCCCAAAGATGCAAAAAAACAACACTCCCTCTTAAAAAGGGAGGTATTCTCACCCACTCCAGTATCACCTGAAAGTAGCTTTGCCTCCCATATTGGAATTGGTTTTGCTTTCCAAACTGGATCTGCTAGCACAATTGTGTTCCACTCCTCTTGATTGGTTGCTCCCTCTCTCACTAAAGAAAATCATGTTGTATGGTATGGTCCCTTCTCGGAAGACACGCTACTCATAGAAACCTCCTGCTTCTAAGTTTCCTTCTTATCTTCCTCAAACCATAACACCTTCTTGATAGTCTTGGATGACTCATCTCTTCCCCCTAAAGGTTGAATCTCTTTGGACAACTGACTCTCCTTCTGAGCCCGCTAACTCCCTCTAAAGTCAGGCTCCCTCCAACTCTACACAACCTTCGGAGATACCTGCTCCCTGACCTCTTTCACACTGCTACTGTTGGCTATGGATCACATAGGTTGGCCCTTTAACCTATATAATTTTCTCTCTCTAACTCCAAGAACCATTTTTGTGTCAGAGCTAGGTCCTCTGGGCATGAATAATACTTGTCCATCCCAGAACAAAACCACATATCCCTTCTTCTCAATATCCAAGAATGAAAAAACACTCATCCTGAGTTCTGGAACCCATAGAAAAATTGTCACCCTCAACACATATCCTAACTCCATCTAGAATGACACTATTCCAAATCCCCACAGAACATGCTTGGTACACATACCAAGTTCTACACACAAATCTGAGTCAGTCTTTGAGAAGCTCTTGAACAAATCTCATGCTCCTATCATATGACATGAGGCTCTACTATCCACTAGTTAAGTCCCAACACCAAAAATTGTACCAGAAAGGGCGAAGACTAATAGGAACTCCCTTTGAAGCGTGTATGTAACCTCATCAACCTCTGTGGTTGATGTTTTTTGTTTCCTTCCCCCTTTCTTCCATTGTGGAAACTGTGAAGCATAATGACTATACTCATGAAAAGAAAAACACTTGACCTTGCTAAGGTTCTTCTTCCTCCTCATCTCTAGAGATGCCTCTCTCTTTGGAGAACCTCCTCTTCTTCCCTTCTTAATATGAGCAACCGAGGTCTGGTTCTCATCATTGTTGCATTTCTACTTGCCATTCTTAGACTCTATCTGAGCCTCCTCCTGGATGCAATTAGTCCATAGCTTGTCAAAATCTAAAAACTTCTCTCATGCAAAAATACCCTACACAAATGGTTCCCAAGACTCAGGAAGACCATTCAATGCCATATTCACCAACTCTGTGTCATCAACTGCCTCACCAATGGCTGCAAGTTGATCACGAATCTGAGTGATTCTCATGAGGTAGTTAGCAATTGTATCTAGACTGGACATCTCAGTAGCTTTGAGCTAGTGCCTCAAGATCAACTTCTGGCTTGCATTTTTTCTTTGGTACAAACCCACCAAAACATCAAACATATCCTTGGCAATCTTCTTCTCGGAAATGTGAAGAATTGGGTGATCCTTCATGGAATCCAACAACACCCACTTGGCCTTCACTTCCTTCTTCTTATAAGTTGTCAATTCATGCAGATCATTACGACTTGGAACCACCAACTCAACATATTATTTGAGATCATTCTCCTTCAATAGAAGAATAATCATAGCCTTCCAAGCCTGGAAATTTGTTGCTCCTTCCAACATGTCCTCAATTTTAAGATTGCTTGCCATTGTGACCTACCCAAAACAAAACAAAAATCTGCAACAACAAATATGCAACAGCTTGTGTCTCAAGATATTATCCTTCTCTCTCTTCAAAGCCTCAGCTCTAATACCATGTCAATTTTTAAGCATCTAATTTCAGATATGAAAATTACCCCCAAGTGACTTCAAACAACAATCCCTAGGGTTGTTATCATTGAATAATTTTACAATAAAATTATGACAGCAAATTACAGCAGAAACATAAAGATCATAGACAAACCATTCATTCACAAGAGACAGAAATTTATGTTCTGTAAACTTTCCATATTTAGCATTTTTTAGGGCAAAGCCAACCCTCTCAACAAATTCACAAAATTGGCAAAACTGAGGACAAAACAGAGCCTCTCAACAATTACAAAGTCAACAAAATTTATGGAAAATTCTCCCACTTACAAATTCATTGCAAACCTGTTGTACGGCCTGCTGACGTCATCCTGTACGGTCTTCTACTTGACCAGAAAATTTGCACGTGCAGCCTGTACCTTCCTCTCACACGTGCGACCCGACTTCTCCAACATGTGTGACTGTATGGATTGTTTTATTCCACACATGCGGCTATATGGATTGTTCACATGTGTGACATGTACCTTCCTCTCACACATGCAGATTTCTATTCTCTTCCTCTCACATGTGTGAGATCACACATGTGACCTCTCTCCTTGGATGGAAAAAAAGAAAACAAAAATTTTATAAACCCTGGGCCAGATTTTCCAAAGTGCAGAAATTCCTTGTTGAAATATTCACCCCAATCTCCTTAGCACAAGTTCTCACTCACTTATTCTAACTCCATAATTTCACAATGAGATCTACTTTACATTGCCTCTCCTTCTATAGGAGTCTAATGAGTGATTTTAGGAACCTCTTATAAACTTAATATAAATTAGAATTTTTAATTCACACATGCGGGTGTGAAGCTCCAACACAAACCCCCAACACCAATTCCAATCCTCAAATCCAATCCAAAATGGTTTTCACAAAATGAACATGCAATGTGGGTGTCAACAAAGATTCTCACTTTCCCGACACCAAGGCCAATGTGAGAATACCTGCCCAAAGCTACAAAACATCAACACATCCATGATGTATCCTAAGTATTGAATTTTGTGCATGCCAAATGAGCATTTATCCAAATTGGCATATAACTTATGTTGTTGCAGGGTGCTGAGGACATGTTGAATGGTTGCAAATGTTCTACCCAGGTCTGGCTAGAAGATGAGGATCTCCTCCAAATATACAACCACAAAAGATTTTGTGAACAACAATAAGATATCATCCATCATCCTCATGAATGTCACTAGAGCATTAGTCAAGCCAAAAGGCATGACCAACCACTTAAAAAATCCTTCTTTATATTTGAAGGTTCTTTTCTATATATCAATTTGTTTTATTGGAACCTAGTGGCATCCTGACTTCATATCAATCTTACTAAAGAACTTGGCACCCTTAAGATGATCAAGAAGATCGTCAATCTGGGGGATTGAGTATTGGTTCTTGATAGTGATTTTTTTTAGGGCTCTATAATTAATACAGAGTCTCCATGTGCCATCCTTCGTATACACCAACACAATTAATCTCCCACAAGGCGAGGAGCATGGTTGAATGTGTCCTTGTTGGATGAGATCATTAATTTATGCTTTATTTCCTCATTCTCCAAAAGGGAGAATATGGATATTTGATCATTGGGTAAGGGTGCCCCAAGTATCAATTCAATGGAATGTTGGACCTTATAGTGAAAAGGCACCCTTGTAGGTGAGGTGAATATGTCTCTATATTCCTCTACAACCTTGTCCACCTACTTATGTTTTGTAGAGATATCAGTTGTTCAAGTTGTGGTGGTTGCAGTGACCTTTCATTCACCTTCTGACCGAACCATGAAGAAGACAAAATTTGCAGTCAGAGAGATTATCTTTCATCATTTTTTTTCCAAGATTAATGAAATTGCTATAGTCATAAACAATGACACTACAAGGCTGGGAATCATAAACAGCATGTAGCTTCCACATATAGGGTTGTCCTAAAAGAAAATCACAAACTTTGAGTCGAGAAACATCACACAATACCTCATGTTTGAAGGGCTTGATGTCATAGGAAAGGCAACACTGTTGGTTGACATGAAGGTCTTGTCCTTGGCTCAACCAACCGATGGTGTATGGTTGGGGGTGTTAGCACTTGGTAAATCTGTCTGATTGATAAATAGATGACGAAGTTAACTTTTTCAACTAACTTTAAGACCCAGAACTAGCCTTTCGGATCTAGAGAGGGCTCTCTCGGAAATGGCGTGGTCTCCGTGCAGGATATGACTTTGAAAACAATGGCTAGATTTAACACTTATGATAAAATGGGTTCTGGTTATATTGGCGCAGAAAATAAAGACTTGGGCTATGGGTTCGATCTGAGGAATAGACGAGACAAATGACTCAGTGACTGGATTCGAGAGGATAAGGCTAGGCAAGCAACAACCTTCAGTGTAAAGCATAATGTGTGGCGGGAGAAATTATAGGAAGCAACTCAGGAGAGTCATTGTGGATGAATTAGGAGTTAGCTTGGGAGCAAAAAAAAAATTCTAAGTGGCGCAAACAAGGGGCACGGTACAGTGAATCCGCAAGTTCGATAATTCGTTCTAAAATAGACAGAAAAAGATATGAAATAAAGATAACAGGAAAGCACATACGTAGAGAAATAAGCATAATACATCCAATTATCACAACTAGAATCTTTTCATCAAATCACATGACCTTTGCATTAACTTCTGGTCAAAAAATCATATTACATACAATAGCTATTGTCTACCAAAATTTTCCAACCAACCCTGCTTACATTGAAAAGATGAAATATATAAACGAGGGCACCGCTTGGGCTGCCCTGCTTTCTAAATACTAACCCTAAACTAGAAAAAATGTGACACATGCGCCAGAGAATCTTTACATGGTACTATCCAAAAGTAGGCAACAATCACGCCTGTCTACTAACGACTGCCTTCAGGTTCGCCACGGGGTCTGATCGTCAGTCAGAATCTGATACAGGGAAAAATGTGTCATTGTATCTCTTGACCGGGTATCCTAGTGAACAGGTGTCTGTTAAAAAATTGTTGTCTGCAATGTTGGTTTCGTCTTCTGTTATGCGCCTATTTGTTGGAGAGTTGTGTGCAGCAAATAGTTGTTCGATTCTCATGATCGTTATCAAAATGGTAAGATTCTTTAGAGGATGTGTATCACTCAAAATTGTCGAGAAGAAAATGTTGCCCATTAAACTTTCTCTTTTTGTGCTCTGGCAAGAGCCATGCAGATTTCCTTTTTGGCTGCTCCGCATTCTCTAGGATTCTCTGTGTGCCTTTCTTCTGCCAACCTTTTCACCTCTCATAGCTAGACAATAACGTTATGTGCCTCTCTAAGATTCCTTTTCAGCGATGCCATGTTACCTCCATGAATTTGTGCAGTTGATGCCTCTGCGGTCTTTGTCGCTAGTTGTCACATTAATTCCCTATTCTCCTGATAAAGCTCAGCAATAGCCATCTTTGCTTGTTTCAACTGCTGATATGGCGCTTCCACATTTTCTCCCACGACGTCTTCTTTCCTTGCTCTGATCCCGTATTCCCGGCTCGATTTCCTGGCAGGTTCTAGCCAAATGACGTGTTTGAGTAGTTCTCCAACTACCAATCTGACGCGCGATCCTTATGGAATTTTATCCTTCATGATATCCTCATTCTTTCTCGGACTTCCCCTCCTCCAAGGCAGCTGATGTTGGGAGGAGGGAGCTCTTGTTGTCTCCCTTTCCTATATAAATTTCTCTTCTTCGGTTATTTCACGACTTGATCTGGTCTCTTCTACAGGTGAAATAATGGTTTCTTCTACGTCTTTGGGAATGGTCATCGCAGGTGCGAAATAATTCTAGTCCCTTTGAGGTTCAAACCTCACAGCTCTTCCACTCTGCACGCCCTTTCCTATGCTCTGAGAAGCCGCCATGGCATGACCAAGGTACACTCTGCGCGCAACATTTTGAACGAATGCACCGGGGAAAAATTCTGAACCAACTGGATTGGCAAGGGAGAACTGTGAAAAGAGCTTAGGCCAGGTTCTATGACTGGAGGACACGTCGAGCATCTGATATTTATAACGAATCGGCCAAGAGAGGAAAACATGCTAGAAACCAATGAATTTATGGCGACGAGATGTTTCAAGTCAAATTTCAGGTCGTTCATGGAAAATCCCCATGTGTGAAATGCTAGTGATACAGTTTGTTGGGCATGTATAATAAGAACACCGCGATTTTTCATTCCCTCGGCCTTCATGATGAACTAATAATAACTGTTGCACTTGCTGATGTGACCTTTATTAATCACTTGACTCGACCGCGTAGAAACTGGTTTCCTAATGGGATTCGACCTTTTTGGAAAAGACATGCCCGTACCACATATACAATTTCAGACTCTAACACCCTTTTCCATTTCTAAAGGCCAACTGAACATTTGTTGACTTCAACCTTCAAGTGCTACGTACCTAACTTCACATGTTTGGGTGCATGAATCATAATGTGACTCAAAATTGACTCTAAATGGAAATAAAAATGGCAGCGCTAATAGCTGGCTCCAATGGGGATGTTATCCTCCCTGTGAGGTAGCAAAGAACAATAGACTAAGTGCCTGACCATTGGGATTTATTCAACATCTAGACACTAAGCAATATAAATGACGGATGGAAAACAAACTAGACTCATTGACATAGCTTCTAAGACTTCAGCATAAACTTAGGGCCTTCACTTAGAGCTTCAATTGTCTGTTGACCTACTGACTCGATGCAAAATAAACGACTATTTACAATGACAAATGACTTAAACGGACTTTACTTCATCAAGTAGCATTTGAGGAACCTATCATTTGCAGGCCCCTAACCAAGACACTCTCCATCCAGTCCTTTCAGGAAATAAGCATTGTCCCTGCAGTACGCAGCGATTTTGTATGGCCCTATCCAAAGGTGATCGAACTTTCCGTGCTTTCCTTTATCTTCATTTCTCACATCCCATCTCAGCACAATATCTCCCACCTGAATATCTTCTTGCTTGGAATGTTTGTCAAAAGATTTCTTTATCCTCTCCTGATGGAGTTGAGATCGATTATACACCTTCTCCCTCACCTACTACATGTGAATCAACTAGTTTATCCTCCTCTGCGCATCATTTGGCTCGACCTCCTACTCTTGCAACAATTTCCTGACGGGCGGTCCCAGCACAGTAGGGAAGATCGCGGCTGTGTCGTAAACGATTTGAAAAGGTGACGTTGATATGGATATTTTGGTGGTAATTTGATCTTCCCACAACGCGTAGATAAGCTTCTTATGCCAGGCTCTCTTCTTGTCTTGCAAGAGCCTTTTGATGATTCTGGTCAAGCTCTTATTCGAGGATTCTGCTAACCCATTTCCCTGTGGATAATATGTCGTGGAATTCCCCAAGGTTATGTTATAATCCTGACAGAACTTTTCCATCTTTTTAGACTTGAATGCGGCTGCATTATCTGTTATGATCTTAACAGGGCACCCAAACCTTGACAAGATGTTTGTCTCTAGGAACTGTATGATGACCGCGTCAGTGGCTTGCTTTGTGGGGACCACCTCAATCCACTTCGTAAAATATTTAGTGCTTGTGAGAATCCATTTATGTTGTGCGGAGAATGGTGGGTTTATCTCTCCTATGAAATCCAAGCCCCACTGCATGAAAGGCGCTTCGACTGAGATTGGATTTAATGGCAGGGCCTAAAGCTTTCTCCTCCCATTGAAAATATGCCACTCGTGGTAGTTGGAGACCTCTTTATATACGTCAGCGAAAATTGTCAGCCAATAATAACCTACCCTCGGGATCTTATGCACAATGGTATTCCAATAGTAGTTCCCTCCACAGTCGCCTCTGTGAAATTCCTGTATGGCCCATTTCGCCTCGTCTTCTAGCAAACAGCTTAACAGTATTCCTTTGCGATCTTTCCAATATAGTGAATTGTCCAAAAAGCATAACTTAACCGATTTAAGCTTGAGGAATCTTTCCTTAGTTTTAATCACTCCTAGAGGGGCCTGGAGATTCTCCAATACATATATGATGTTTGCATACCACAACGAATCAATGAAACGCTGAGGCATCTGCGCAGCTTTTTCTTCTTGAGGACACTCTGACAGATCGACAATGAAGTTCATACCTACAGTGTCGTAGTCTGACTACACCATCAACTACATGAGGCCCTAACCCTTGACCAGCTTTGTCGACTTGATCTCGAGATCCTATTCTAACATGGCTTCTATCCACTTTCCTCTCCTTCCTTCCGGGTCAGGCTGAGTCAGGATGTCCTTTACTAAATTGTTGGGCACACAGACGATGACATGGAAGTGCAATATGTATGTCTTGAATTCCTTCAAAGATTTTACTAAGGCTTATGCCTACTTTTCCATAATGGCATACTTTATGGGAGCGTCACGCAGTGTTCGGATGAAGTAGGCTATGGGTTTCTCGAAATCATGTTCGTCCTTCTGCAACAGTACTCCGGTAATAGTGTGTTCTTAGGCAAATGAAAAAAGGAGGAAATCCTTCGTAAAGTCTGTGCTCGCTAACACAGGGGATTTATTCAGAGCCACTTTGATATCTTTGAAGGACCTCTTGGCCTCTAGGTTCCACTTAATCTCATTTCCATTCCTGATCATACAAGTTATATGTTTTATGATTTCCACCAGATTTGGGATAAATCTCCTCAAAAAGTTCACCTTACCCATGAAAGATTGTACCTCCTTTTTACTGTGTGGGGTGTCGATATTCAAGATCCCTTCAACCCTGTTGAGGTCTATTTTAATACCTTCTTTGGAAATGATGTGCCCCAAAATCTTTCCTTCCTCCACTGTGAAATGAGGTTTCTTTGGATTCAGTGATATGCCGAAATTTCTACACTTCTGGAAAACCCTCTTCAGGTGCTCAAGATGTTGTTTGTCAGAGGTAGAATACAATGTGATGTCATCAAGATAAATCACGATGAATTTTTCCTTCTCATAGGAAAACATGATGTCCATTTCCCTCTGAAAGGTGGCACCAGCGTTCATCAGGACAAACGACATCTTAGCATACATGAACGTTCCCCACGGAGTGGTGAAGGTTGTCTTCTCTCTATCGTCCGGGTGGACCATGATTTGGTTATATCCTAAGAAACCATCCAGCATGGACATCTTTTGAGATCCCACTACCTTTTGCAAGATGTATTCCATTTTGGGAAGGGGGTAGTGGTCTTTGAGAGACACCTTATTCAAATTTCAGAAGTCTACGCACAGTCTAATTTCACCGCTTTTCTTTCTCACAGGTGCTAAGTTAGCTACCCACTTCAAGAATCTTAAGGAAACAATAATTTTGGCATCGAAAAGATTCTTTACCTCTTTCTCGATCAATGGCAGTAACATGGGGTTTATTTGTCTCAGCTTCTGTTTGAAAGGTTTCTGATCTTCCTTGAGAGGGATAACATGTTGGATCACCTTCGTGTCATACACTTTCAGATCGTTGTAGCTCCACACAAAGACGTCCAGGAAATCTTTCATGAGTTTTATGTAATCCTACTTGACCTCTGGACTGAATGTTTTTGATAATTTTAACATCTTCAGCTCTGCCTCGATCCTGATGTTGCAGTCTTTCACGTCTTCTGCGCTTGCGGTGATCTTGGGGTTCTTAGCCACATCATTTTCGCCAAAAAACTTTTCTAGTGGAACCAAACCCTTTGGAATAATATTGTTCTTCAATTGTATTATATCCCTTCCTGCGATATGGTTTTGCAAAGGATCGTCATCACTGCGTGCGTCTATGCCCTCATCTTCATCGTTGTAGTATTCCTCGTCGATGTTTTTGTTAGCGAACTCGTCGCTCATGAGGAGGAACCTTTCCACCTTTTTGTCATTGTCAAACACTTGTCAGTGTTTGATGTTGTCGGGTACTGCTGGCCTGTGCTTGACCTCGATTTCATATCTTTTATCTGGAAGAATGGGAATCTTGAAAACTAAGGCCGAGGTGGCCAACGCGTCAGCAATCTGATTATGTTATCTGGGGATAGCGGACAGGTCGTATTATGAAAAACCTTCAAGAAGGTCCAAAGCTAGATTTTTGTATGCCCACAGTCTGTGGTGTTTGGTCTGATACACACCCTTCACCTGATTTATGATCAGCTCAGAATCTTCACTCACTGTTATCCTCTGCGTGCCTGTTTCTTTCAAAACTTGTAAGCCCAAGATTAGCACTTCATACTCGGCCATGTTGTTAGTGCATTCAAATGCGAGCTTGTCTGAACGTAAATTTGTGCTTGATTTAGGGGGGCTCACCCATATGATATCCCTAGCTCCTTCTTGGCTAACTGTGTCATCAAAAATCATGTTCCACACCCCATTTTTCGCACGGTCTTCTGGGTCAGTGCACTCTATGGTTTCATGCTCAGTTTTCTCGTCGACTGTCATGGTGGTCGTCGATCCTTCTTCCTTGAAGATAAAGTCATTGTAGAATATAAACAAACCCACTTCAGTGTTGACAACGTATATAGGATGATTGTGGGGCTGCGTATTGCTTCTTACCATGTATTTCAGCAACACTTATTTGTACAACCTTCTATCGTGGCCAAAAACAAGGATTGTGGCATAAGTCATATCCATCTGCAACGTGCCCTTCAACTTTGCAAACCACGATCTCAAGAGTAGCATGCCGAACTTTGGGGGTATGTCTACGACGACTATGTCCATGACCATGTTCTTGGCGGGAATTTGAGCCAACGATATAACCAGGTCTTTGATAAGACCCAAACATTTGACTTTCCTCAAATAGAAGGAGAAAAGGTCCTTGTATGGTCTTGTGACTTCTAAACACAACTCGTCCATGACCACCTTCGGCATGAGATTGTGTGATGCGCCAAAATCAAGCATGGAATTATGCAAGTTCAAATCATGGATCTTCAAACTGACATAGAAAGGGGGGACATCTTCGTCATCGCTTGTCTCTTCGACGTGCAAACCAAACAAGATGGCGGGGTGGTCGTCTCGAATGTTCAGAGTATTGGGGGTCCCTCCCGTTTTCAACATTTTAATGATTTGTTCCCAATACTCACCCTTTCTAATAATCTCATTGAATGGGACAGAGATTTTGATTTTGGCCATTTCATGTTCAAAATTGAAAGCGGAACATGTTTTTTCTACCTCTTTTCCACTCGTCTCCCGGCTTCTCTCTAGAGATTTTTTGGGGACTTCCTCCTTTGACTTTTCTTTATCGGATGCAGCCTGGGCTGCGTTGTCCAGTCTTGGTCGGCTCGTGGAAGGTGTTTCCACTGTAGGCTTCTTTACGGAGTCTGCTTGTTTCAGCTCAACAGGTACATCTTTACTCTGGAGGTCGTACTTCTTCTGGAATTGCATCATAGAATTTTGATAACCCTTCTTGAATTCTTTCGTCTACCAAGACGATGCATCATCTGTTTCGAGTATCATACAATCATCGGTTTCCAGCGTGAACTCTTTGTTTTGTCTCATATATCGATCGTGTTCGCTCTTTGTCAGGAACACACGCAAGTTTTTGTCATCACAACAATGCATCTGATCCTCAAAAGACTAGTTGAAATCCTTGTCTAGGTAGTTGTTATGGAAACGAGGTCTCATCTACTGGTCACCTAGGTCCCGCTGCTTGATTTGAGGAATCTGACCCCTCCAAAGATTATGATTTCTAGGTTGTGGGCCATTTTATTCTCGCGCAACAGGGATGTTTCCCACAGACATTCTCTCCATCAAATTTTCCATGGTCTTCATCATCATGTCGAACTTGTCGTCTGAGGACCACAACGTCGATGGATATACATCTCCCTAGGGTTTTTTGTCACTCTGATTGAACCTCATTTTGATTTTTCCTGATGCCATCATGTTCACTTCAACCTCGATAGTGTTACTCATTATGGCATCCAGACTCGTCGATCTTCTTTCTCTTAGTAGCAGAGCAAAGTCACTATCAAAGGAATCTGTGTATCGCAACTGCACAACACCGGGAGGGGGTTTTAATTCAGCAGGGATGGAGTTCTATACCTTCAAAAAACGAGACGATAACTCTTGAACTATTTCCTCCGGTGCTTTATTCATGTTATTGTATTGTGTTAGCAGTTGCAAAGGGTTTTTCTTATCCCCCCATTTATTTAGGAAAAACCTTTCGAATGCTGCAAAGTCTCGAATGCTCGTGGGTGGGACGGATTTGAACCATTTTCTTACGTCTCCTAAAAGGATTTGCACAAAAATCCTCTTTTTTGCATCCGCGTAGTCTACCTCCTCCAGGTCGACAAAGTCGTTAAACCAATCCAGGTGTTTCTCAGCGGAAACATTTCCCTCAACGTCGTAGAGTCTGATTATTTGGCTATAATTTTGAGGCAAGTCGTGTAACTGGGCTGACAGGATGAGGGGAGCGAATATGGAAGCCATATCCCTAGGGGGATTTGGATTTTGGGGGATATTATTTGTCACCAGGGCTTGGAAATTTTTCAGGTCAAAAACAGTCTTGTCCAAACTGGTTTCTGAATTAGACCTAAACAGAGTTTGCTTGAAAAGTGTGTCAAAATAAAGGTCGCCAATGCTCTACACGTCATCTTTGGGCAAGGAAAGACTTCTGTCCAGGAAATAGAACGAGTCGGGTGCCTGCTCTCTAGCCTTGTGCAGAATCTTCTCAGGGTCGTGCACATGCTCAGAGGGGTTTGGGTCAGGATTCGCTCTGGTGTAAAACATCTTTGGAGCCAAGTTTCATGAATAATGCTACTTGGGGCTACTAGTTTGTTTGGACTATAGTCGCCAGGGTAAAGGTTTTAGTCGGTATGGTTGTTTGTCCCTCTGTTACCCTCAGGGGTCAAACTGCAACATTTGTCATTCTCCCGAGGAAAATATCTTCAACTTCATCCCCGGCAACAACGCCAGAATGTTAGAACTCTGTAATCTGTTTGGCTGATAAACAGACAACGAAAGTAAATTTTTCAGCCAACTTTGAGACCCGAAACTAGCCTTTTGGATCTGGAGAGGGCTCTCTCAGAAATGGCACGGTGTCCATGCAGGATACGACTTTGAAAACAATGGATAGATTTAACGCTTATGATAAAATGGGTTTTGGTTATATTGGCGCAGAAAAGAAAGACTTGGGCTATGGGGTCGATCTAAGGAATAGACAGGACAAATGACTCAGTGACTTGATTCGAGAGGATAAGGCTAGGCAAGCAACAACCTTCAGTGTAAACCATAATGTGTGGCGGGAGAAATTACAGGAAGCAACTCAGGAGCATTGTTGTGGATGAATTAAGAGTTATCTTGGGAGGAAAACATTTTGTCTAAGTGGCGCGAACAAGGGGAATAGTATAGTGAATTCACAGGTTTGATAATTCATTCTGAAATAGACAGAAAAAGATATGAAATAAAGATAACAGGAAAGCACATACGCAGAGAAAGAAGCACAATACATCCAACTATCACAACTAGAATATTTTCATCGAATCAGAGGAACCTTGCACTAACTTCTGGTCAAAAACTCAGATTACATACAATAGCTATTGTCTACCAAAATTTTCCAACCAAACCTGCTTACATCGAAAAGATGAAATATATAAACGGGGGCACTGCTTGGGCTGCCCTACTTTCTAATTGCTAACCCTAAACTAGAAAAAACATGCCACATGCGCCAAAGACTCTTCGCATGGTACTATCCAAAAGTAGGCAACAATCACGCCTGTCTACTAACCATTTCCTTTAGGTTCGCCATGGGGTCTGATCGTCGGTCAGAATTCGATGTAGGGAAAAATGTGTGGATGTATCTCTTGATTGGGTATCCTAGTGAACAGGTGTCTGTTAAAAACTTGTTGTCTGCAATGTTGGTTTCATCTTCTGTTATGCGCCTATTTTTTGGAGAATTGTGCGCAGCAAACATCTGTTCAATTCTCATGACCGTTATCAAAATGGTAAGATTCTTTAGAGGACGCGTATCACTCAAAATTGTCGTGAAGAAAATGCCTCCCATTAAACTTTCTCTTTTTGTGCACTAGAAAAAGGCACACAGATTTCCTTTTCGGCTACTCCACATTCTCTGGGATGCTCCATGTGCCTTTATTTTTCCAACCTTTTCACCTCTCGCAGCTGGACAATAACATCTTGTGCCTCTCTAAGCTGCCTTTTTAGACATGCCACGTTCCCTCCGCGACTCAGTGCAGTTGATGCCTCTGCAGTCTTTGTCGCTAGTTGTCGCCTTAATTCCCTATTCTCCTAATAAATCTCGGCAATAGCCATCTTTGCTTGCTTTAGCTAGTGAGATGGAACTTCCTTAGTTTCTCCCGCGGCGTCCGCTTTCCTTGCTCTGACCCCAAATTCTCAGCTTGATTTCCCGACAGGTTCTAGCCGGATGGTGTGTCTAAGTAGTTCTCCAACAACCAATCCGACACGCGGTCCTTCTGGAATTTTAGCCTTCATGATCTCCTCGTTCTTTCTCGGCCTTACCCTCCTCTGAGGCAACTGAAGTTGGGAGGAGGGATCTCTTGTCATCCCCCTTTCCTATATAAATTTCTCTCCTTTGGCTATTTCGCGACTTGATCTAGTCTCTTCTGCAGGTGAAAGAATGGTTTCTTTTACGTCTTTGGGAATGGTCGTCGTGGGTCAGAAAGAATTCCAGACTCTTTGAGGTTTGGACCTCACAGTTCTTCCGCTTTGTGTGTCATTTCCTATGCTCTGAGAAGTCACCATGGCACGACCAAGGTACACTCTACGCGCAACGTTTTGAACGAATGCACCGGGGAATGGTTCTGAACCAACTGGATTGGCAAGGGAGAACTGTGAAAAGAGCTTAGGCCTGGTTCTATGATTGGAGGACACGCCGAGCATCTGAGATTTATAATGAATCGGCCAAGAGAGGAAAACATGCTAGAAACCAATGAATTTATGGCGACGAGATGTTTCAAGTCAAATTTCAGGTCGTTCATGGCAAATCCCCACGTGTGGAATGCTGGTGATACGGTTTGTTGGGCATGTATAATACGAACACCACAATTTTTCATTCCCTCGGCCTTCATGATGAACTGATAATGACTGTTGCACTTGCCGACGTGACCTTTATTAACCACTTGACTCAACCGGGTTACGTAGAAACTGTCTTCCTAACGGGATTCGACCTTTTGGGAAAAGACATGCCCGTACCATGTATACAATTTCCGACTCTGACACCCTTTCCCATTTCCAAGGGCCAACCGACCATTTGCTAACTTCAACCTTCCAGTGCTACGTACCTGACTTCACATGTTTGGGCACATGGATCATAACGTGACTCAAAACTGACTCTAAATGGAAAGAAAAATGGTGACGCTAATAGCTGAATCCAATGGGGATATTATCCTCCCTGTGAGGTAGCAAAGAACAGTAGACCAGGTGCCTGACCATTGGGCTTTATTCAACATCTAGACAGTAAGAAATATAAATGAATGTCAGAAAACAAGCTAGACTCATTGACACAACTTCTAAGACTTCAGCATAAACTTAGGGTCTTCACTTCGGGCTTCAATTCTCTGCTGACCTACTGACTCTATGCAAAATAAATGACTATTTAAAATGAAAAATGACTTAAACGAACTTTACTTCATCAGGTAGTGTTTGAGGAACCTGCAATTTACAAGCCCCCAACCAAGACACTCTCCATCTAGTCCTTTCAGGAAATAAGAATTGTCCCAATAGTACGCATCGATTTTGTACGGCCCTGTCCAAAGATGATCAAACTTTCCATGCTTTCCTTTATCTTCATTTCTCGCATCCCATCTCAACGCCAGATCTCCCACCTGAAGATCTTCCTGCTTGGAATGTTTGTCAAAAGATTTCTTTGTCCTCTCCTGATGGAGTTGAGATCGATTATACACCTTCTCCCTCGCCTAGTGGTTGTGAATTAATTGGTTTATCCTCCTCTGCGCATCATTTGGCTCGGCTTCCTGCTCTTGCAACAATTTCTTGAAGGGCAATCCCAACGCAGTAAGGAATATTGTGTCTGCACCGTAAAAGATCTGAAAAGGTGACGTTGATATGAATTTTTTCATGGTAATTCGATCTGCCCATAGCACATAGATAAACTTCTTATGACGGGGTCTCTTGTTGTCTTGCAAGAGCCTTTTGATGATTCTGGTCAAGCTCTTATTCGAGGATTCCGCTAACCCGTTTCCCTATGGATAATATGCAGTGGAATGCCCTAAGGTTATGTTATAATCCTGACAGAACTTTTTCATCTTATTAGACTTGAATGTGGCCACATTATCTGTTATGATCTTAACAGGGCACCTGAACCTTGACAAGATGTTTGACTCCAGGAACTGTATGATGACCGCATTGGTGGATTTCTTTGTGGGGACCGCCTCAATCCACTTCGTAAAATAATCGGTGGTCATGAGAATCCATTTATGTTGTGCGAAGGATGGTGGGTTTATCTCTCCTACGAAATCTAGGCCCCACTGCATGAAAGGCACTTCGATCGAGATTGGATTTAACGACAAGGGCTGTAGCTTTTTCCTCCCATAGAAAATATGGCACTCGTGGCAGCTGGAGACCTCTTTATATACGTCAGCAAAAATCTTCGGCCAATAATAACCCGCCCTTAGGATCTTATGCGTGGTGGTCTTCCAATAGTGGTGCCCTCCACAATCGCCTCTGTGAAATTCCTGTATGGCCCGTTTCGCCTCGTCTTCCAACAAACAGCTTAACAATATTTCTCCATGATATTTCTAATACAATGAATTGTCCAAAACGCAGAACTTAACTGCTTTAAGCTTGAGGAATCTTTCCTTAGTATTACTCATGCCTGGAGGGGCCTGGATATTCTCAAATACATATATGATGTCTGCATACCACGACAAATCAATGAAACATTGAGGCATATGTGCAACTTTTTCTTCTTAAGGACACTCTGACAGATCAGCAATGAAGTTCATACCTACAATGTCGCAGTCTGACTGCGCCATCAAATTTGCGAGGCCCTGACCCTTGACCATATTTTTCGGCTTGATCTCAAGATCATATTATAACATGGCTGCTATCCACTTTCCTCTCCTTCCTTCCAGGTCAGGCTAAGTCAGGATGTCCTTTGCTGAACTGTTGGGCACACAGGCGATGACATGGGAGTGAAATATGTATGTATTGAATTCCTTCAAAGCTTTTACTAAGGCATATGCCTACTTTTCCATATAATGTGTTCTGAGGTAAAAGAAAAAAGGAGGAAATCCTTCTTAAAGTCTGGCCTGGCTAGAACAGGGGATTTAGTCAAAGCCACTTTGATATCTTTGAAGGACCTCTTAGCCTCTGGGTTCCACTTAATCGTGTTTCCCTTCCTGAGCATACAAGTTATATGTTTTATTATTTTGTGCCAAGTTTTGGATAAATGTTCTCAAAAATTTCACCTTACCCAGGAAAGATTGTACCTCCTTTTTACTGCGCGGGGTGCCAATCTTCAAGATCCCTTCAACCCTGCTGAGGTATATTTTAATACCTTCTTTGGAAAGGATGTGCCCCAAAATCTTTCCTTCCTCCACCACGAAATGAGATTTCTTTCGATTGAGTGATATGCCAAAATTTCTGCACTTCTAAAAAACCCTCTTCAGGTGCTTGAGATGTTGTTTGTCAGAGGTAGAATACACTGTGATGTCGTTAAGATAAATCACGATGAATTTGTCCTTCTCATCAGCAAACGCGATGTACATTTCCCTCTGAAAGGTGGCACCAACGTTCATCAAGCCGAACGACATCTTAGCGTACATGAACGTTCCCCATGGAGTGGTGAAGGTCGTCTTCTCTCTATCGTCCGGGTGGACCATGATTTGGTTATATCCTGAGAAACCATCCAGCATGGACATCTTCTGAGATCCCACTACCTTTTGCAAGATGTAGTCCATTTTGGGAAGGGGGTAGTGGTCTTTGAGAGACACCTTATTCAAATTTTGGAAGTCTATGCACAGTCTAATTTCTCCGCTTTTCTTTCTCACATGTACTAAGTTAGCTACCCACTTCGAGAATCTTAAGGAAACAATAATTTTGGCATCGAAAAGCTTCTTCACCTCTTTCTCGATCAGTGGCAGTAACAGGGGGTTTATCCGTATCAACTTCTGTTTGAAAGGTTTTTGATATTCCTTGAGAGGGATAACATGTTGGATCACCTTCGTGTCATACATTTTCAGATCATCGTAGCTCCATGCAAAGACGTCCGAGAAATCTTTCATGAGTTTTATGTAATCCTGCTTGACCTCTAGACTAAGTTTTTTTTATAATTTTACCATCTTCGACTCTTCCTCAGTCCTGATGTTGCAGTCTTCCATGTCTTATATGCTTGCGGTGATCTTGGGGTTCTTAGCCACATCATTTTCTTCAAACAAATTTTCTAGCGGCACCAACCCCTTCGGAATAATATTGTTCTTCAGTTGTATTATATACCTTCCCGCGATCTGGTTTTGGAAAGGGTCGTCATCACTGCGTGGGTCTGCGCCCTCATCTTCGTCGTCATAGTATTCCTCGTCGATGTTTTTGTTAGCGAACTCATCGCTCATGAGGAGAAACCTTTCCACTTGTTTGTCATCATCAAACACCTACCAGTGTTTGATGTTGTCGGGTACTGTTAGCCTGTGCTTGACCTCGATTTCATATCTTTTATCTAGAAGAATGGGAATCTTGAAAACCGAGGCCAAGGTGGCCAACGCATCGATGATCTAATTCTGTTCTCTAGGGATAGCGGTCAGGTCGTATTCTAAAAAACCTTCGAGAAGGTCCAAAGCCATATTTTTGTACGCTCACAGTTTGGGGTGTTTGTACACACCCTTCACGAGATTTATGATCAGCTCGAAATATTCACACACTGTTATCCTCTGCGCGCCTAGTTCTTTCAAAACTTGTAAGCCCAAGATTAGTGCTTCATACTCGGCCATGTTGTTAGTGCATTCAAACGCGAGCTTGTATGAACGCAAATTTGTGCTTGCTTTAGGGGGGCTCACCCATATACCAGCCCCAACTCCTTCTCGGCTAACTGCATCGTCAAAACTCATGTTCCACACCCCATTTTCCACGCGGTCTTCTAGTTCGGCGCACTCTATGGTTTACTGCGTGGTTTTCTCGTCAGGTGTCGTGGTGGTCGTCGATCCTTCTTCCTTGAAGCTAAATTCATTGTAGAATATAGACGAACCCACTTCGGTGTCGACAATGTATATACGATGATTGCAGGGTTGTTTCTTGTTGCTTACCATGTATTTCAGTAACACTTCTTTGTACAGCCTTCTATTGTGGCCAAAACCAGGGATAGTGGCGTAAGTCATATCCATCTACAACGTGCCCTTCAAATTTTCATCCCATGATATCAAGAGCATCATGACGAACTTCAGGATATGTCTGTGATGAATATGTCCATGACCATGTTCTTGGTGGGAATTTGAGCCAATGATACAACCAAGTCGTTGATAAGACCCAAACATTTGAATTTCCTCAAATCAAAGGAGAAAAGGTCCTTGTATGGTCTTGTGACCTCTAAACCCAGCTCATCCATGACCACCTTCGGCATGAGATTGTGTGATGCGCCAGAATCAAGCATGGCGTTATGCAAGTTCAGATCATGGATCTTCAAACTAACATAGAAAGGGGGGACATCTTCATCATCACTCGTCTCTTCGATGCGCGGACCATACAAGATGGCGGGGTTGTCATCTCGAATGTTCAGAGTATCGGGGGTCCCTCCCATTTTCATCATTTTAATGATTTATTCCCAATACTCACCCTTTCTAATAAGCTTATTGAATGGGACACAGATTTTGATTTTGGCCATTTAGTGTTCAAAATTGAAAGGGGAACAGGTTTTTTCTACCTCTTTTCCACTCGTCTCCCAACCTCTCTCTGGAGATTTTTTGGGGACTTCCTCCTTTGACTTCGCTTTCTCGGATGCATCCTAGGCTGCATTGTCCGGTCTTGGTCGGCTCGTGGAAGGTGTGTCCGTTGTAGGATTCTTTACAGAGTCTGTTTGTTTTGGTTCGGCAAGTACATCTTTACTCCAGAGGTTGTACTTCTTCTAGAACTGCACGATAGTGTTTTGATAACCCTTCTTGAATTCTTTCGTATCCAAAGACGATGCATCATATGTTTCGAGTATCATACCATCATCGGTTTCTAGCGCGAAGTCTTTGTTTTGGCTCATATATCGATCGTGTTCGCTCTTTGTCAGGAACACGCACGGGTTTTTGTCATCACAACAATGCATCTGATCGTCGAAAGACTGGTCGAAATCCTCATCTACGTAGTTGTTCTAGAAAGTAGGTCTCATCTGCTAGTCACCTGGGTCCCACTGCTTGTTTTGAGGAATCTGATACCTCCAGAGATTTTGATTTCTAGGTTGTGGGTTGTTTTGTTCTCGTGCAATAGGCCTATTTCCCACAGACATTCTCTCCATCAAATTTTCCATGGTCGTCATCATCATGTCGAACTTGTCGGCCGAGGACCGCGACGTCGACAACTGTGCATCTCCCTAAGATTTTTTGTTGCCTCGATTGAACCTCGGTTTGATTTTTCCTAACGCCATCATGTTCACTTCAACCTCGACAGCGTTACTCATTATGGCATCCAGACTCGCTGGTCTTCTTTCTCTTCGTAGAAGAGAAAAGTCACTTTCGAAGGAATCTGTGTATCGCAACTGCGCAACACCAGGAGGGGGATTTACTTCAGCAGGGATGGAGTTGTATACCTTCAAAAATGAGCTGAGAAATCTTGCACCATTTCCTCCGGTGCTTTCTTCATGTTATTGTATTATGTTAGCAGCTGCAAAGGGTTTTTCTTATCCCCCCATTTATTTAGGAAAAACCTTTCGAATACTACGAAGTCTCGAATGCTCGTGGATGGGAGGGATTTGAACCATTTTTTTACATCTCCCAAAATGATTTGTGCAAAAAGCCTCATTTTTTCATCCGCATAGTCTACCTCCTCCAGGTCGACAAAGTCGTTAAACCAGTTGAGGTGTTTCTCGGTGGAAACATTTCCCTCAGCATCATAGAGTCTGATTCTTTGGCTATAATTCTGAGGCAAGTCATGTAACTAGGCCAGCAGGATGAGGGAAGCAAATCTAGCAGCCATATCCCTAGGGGGATTCGGATTTTGGGGGATGTTATTTGTCACCAGGGCTTGGAAATGTTTTGGGTCGAAAATAGTCTTGTCCAAACTGGTTTCTGGCTTAGACCTAAACAAATTTTGCTCGAAAAGTGCACCAAAATCAAGGTCGTCAATGCTTTGCATGTCATCTTTGGGCAAGGATAGAATTCTATCTAGGAAATAGAACGGGTCTGGTGCCTTCTCTCTAGCCTTGCATAGAATATTCTCGGGGTCGTGCACATGCTCAGAGGGGTTTGGGTCAGGATTTGCTCTGGTGTAAAATGTCTTTGGAGCTAGGTTTCATGAGTAGTTCTACTTAGAGCTACTGGTTTGTTTGGAATGGAGTCACCAGGGTAAATGTTTCAGCCGGTATGGGTGTTTTTACCTCTATTACCCTCAGGGGTCAAACTACAACGTTTGTCGTTCTCCCCGGGAAAATATTTTCAACTTCATCCCCGGCAACGGCGCCAGAATGTTAGCACTCCGTAATCTGTTCGACTGATAAACAGACAAAGAAGGTATATTTTTCAGCCAACTTTGAGACCCGGAACTAGCCATTCGGATCTGGAGAGGGATCTCTCATAAATGGCGTGGTCTCCGCACGGGATATGACTTTGAAAACAATGGCTAGATTTAACACTTATGATAAAATGGGTTTTGGTTATATTGGCACAGAAAAGAAAGACTTGGGTTATCGGGTCGATATGAGGAATAGATGAGACAAATGACTCAGTGACTGGATTCGAAAGGATAAGGCTAGGCGAGCAAAATCCTTCAGTGTAAACCGTAATGTGTGGCGGGAGAAATTACAGGAAGCAACTCAGGAGTGTCGTTGTGGACGAATTCATAGTTAGCTTGGGAGGAAAATGTTTTGTCTAAGTGGCTCAAACAAGAGGCACAATACAATGAATCCATAGGTTCGATAATTTGTTCCGAAATAGACAAAAAAATATATGAAATAAAGATAACAGGAAAGCACATATGCAGAGAAAGAACCACAATACATCCAACTATCACAACTAGAATCTTTTCATCGAATCACATGACCTTTGCATTAACTTTCGATCAAAAACTCAGATTACACACAATAGCTATCGTCTACCAAAATTTTCCAACCAACCTTGCTTACATTGAAAAGATGAAATATATAAGCGAGGGCGCCACTTGGGTTGCCCTGCTTTCTAACTTCTAACCCTAAACTAGAAAAAAATGTGCCACATGCGCTAGAGACTCTTCGCATGGTACTATCCAAAAGTAGGCAACAATCATGTCTGAATACTAACGACTGCCTTCAGGTTCTCCATGGGGTCTGATCGTTAGTCAAAATCCGATGTAGGGAAAAATGTGTCGCTATATCTCTTGATCTGGTATCCTAGTGAACAGGACTCTGTTAAAAACTTGTTGTCTGCAATGTTGGTTTTGTCTTCTCTTATGAGCCTATTTTCTGGAGAGTTGTGTGCAGAAAACAACTATTCGATTCTCGCGACCGTTATCAAAATGGTAATATGCTTTAGAGGATTCATATCACTCAAAACTATCGTGAAGAAAATGTCGCTCATTAAACTTTCTCTTTTTGTGCACTGGCAAGAGCCACACAGATTTCCTTTTCGGTTTCTCCTCATTCTCTGAGATGCTCCGTGTGCCTTTCTTCTACCAACCTTTGCGCCTCTCGCAACTAGACAATAATGTTCTGCGTCTCTCTAAATTTCCTTTTCATCCATGCCACGTTCCCTCCGCGACTCTCTGCAGCTAATGCCTCTGCGGTCTTTGTCGCTAGTTGTCGCCTTAATTCCCTGTTCTCCTGATAAAGCTCAGCAATAGCCAACTTTTCTTGCTTCAGCTATTGAGATGGTGCTTCCTCATTTTCTCCCACAACGTCCACTTTCCTTTCTCTGATCCAGCATTCCCAGCTCAATTTCCCAACAGGTTCTAGCTGAATGACGAGTCTAAGTAGTTCTCCAGCTACCAATCTGATGCACGGTCCTTCTGGAGTTTTATCCTTCATGATCTCCTCATTATTTCTTGGAATAGCCCTCCTTTGAGGTAGCTACTGTTGGGAGGAGGGAGCTCTTGTCGTCTCCCTTTCCTATATAAATTTCTCTGCTTCGGATGTTTCGCAACTTGATCTAGTCTCTTCTGCAAGTGAAAGAATGGTTTCTTCTACGTCTTTGGGAATGGTCGTCACGGGTGAGAAATAATTCCACTCTCTTTGAGGTTTAGACCTCGAACTTATGCCACTCTGCGTGCCCTTTCTTGTGCTCTGATAAGCCACCATGGCATGACCAAGGTACACTCTGCGCACAATGTTTTGAACAAATGCATCAGGGAATGGTTCTGAACCAACTGGATTGGCAAGAGAGAACTGTGAAAAGAGCTTAGGCATGGTTCTATGACTGGAGGACACATCGAGCATCTGATATTTATAACGAATCATCCAAGAGAGGAAAACATGATGGAAACCAATGAATTTATGGTGACGAGATGTTTCAAGTCAAATTTCAGGTCGTTCATGGCAAATCCTCATGTGTGGAATGTTGGTGATACGGTTTGTTGGGCATGTATAATATGAACGCCGTGATGTTTTATTCCCTCGGCCTTCATGATGAACTGATAATAATTGTTTCACTTGCCGACGTGACCTTTATTAACCACTTGAATCGACCGGGGTACGTAGAAACTAGCTTCCTAATGGGATTCGACCTTTTGGGAAAAGACATACCCATACCATGTATACAATTTTCAACTCTGACACCCTTTCCCATTTCCAAGGGCCAACCGGCCATTTTCTGACTTCAACCTTACGGTGCTACATACATGACTTCACATGTTTGGGCACATGGATCATAACGTGAATCAAAACCGACTCTAAATGGAAAGAAAAATGGTGGCGCTAACAAGGGGAGTGGCATTTTCAACAACTTCAATCTCTTCATTAACTCAATTGATATTAATTTCTTCTAGCTCCCAATATTAACGATGAAATGTAGTGGGGTCTTTTTCACCCAGATCTATGAATGGAAGAGGTGTTCCCCCTCCTCAAGATCCTATGACTCATTTGGTTGGATATTTGTGGTTGTGAAGGTAGTACTAGGTTATGTGTAATATACCTAGGGAGGTAATATGGGGTACCTAGGGAGGTACCTAATGGGAATTTGGTTATGTATTATTAGTGGAAGTCATTTAATGTATGAGAATGTGGTCATTCAATGTAAGGTGGACTAGGTCCACTATATTAATAAAGACCCACTATGGTACTTAGATGTAATGAATGTGAGAAAGCTCTCTACAAGGTTCCGAGGAGATAGATAGAGCTATATAAAGAAGTGTAAGCAATGTAATGAAACATAGTGAATAATATTGTGAATGTATCAAGCATTTATTAAGGAGTGTTATCCTTCCTTACGGATTAATATATGGTGTTACCCTCCCTCAAGGGTTTTCTCTATTTCTTGTGTTCAATATTTGGTGAATGGTCTGGTTTATTTTTGTATATATTAAGAGTCTATTTGAAGTTATACTTGTATATCTATCAGGTACATAATAAGTGGTATCATAGCACTTTCCTTGGATAAATAAGGGGATAATGTTTTGGCTCTTTTTGCATATTTTTTCTAGGAAAAAAGAGGGCGACACACTTCAGGTTCAGATCTGAAAATTTATGAGAAGAATTGATCCAGATTTTATGAGAAGAACAAAATGAATACAGATTATTATAAAAATATTCTTAACACAGAATAATAGATATACAATAAAAAAAAATTCTATTCATTAAGGAAATAAGTTGAAACTGTAAAATGCAGCGGAAAACAAGCTTGCTAGAATGGTGGCGGCTTATCTCTGAGAAGAGATGTGACAGTTGTGCTCATTCGCAAGAAGTTGATTACAATGAGGCTCTGAAGCCCTTTTTTACAATAAACAGGAATGTCAAAAACCCTAGACATCCAAAATCCTAACCCTAGGAGATGAAGCACCAAAAGTCATGTGGGCCCCGTTTGGATAAGCTAGAACATCAACTTCCCAAGGTCGTAACTTTTTCATACGATCTTCGTTTTAGGCGCATGATAGCCCATTGGAAAGGTCTATCTAAGGACTAAACATGTTGTCATTAGAATCTGACTCTTACTACAATCTAAGATTGGTGAGCCCTAAAAACGTGGTTTAGGGCCTCAAAACGGCCCCGGAAGTCAGGGACCCGAAAACTAGGAAAAAAAATGCAAATGGGAAAACTACCAAAATGAGCTAGTTGGAATAGGTGGGAGGCCACCTAAATCCATTTGGATCAATCCTCCCCCTTAGGAAGCAATTTTCTCCATTACGTTGAGTTCCCCAATCAGATGAGAAAATTTATGTTGAATTTGGCCCCAGGTGAGTCACTTGCCTTGGCGCAGGAGTTTCCCTGCTTTGACAACTCGATAAAGCTGGATCCTTTGTTGGAGAGTGCCCTTGACCTGTATGTCCAAAATATGATCATTGGATGTCTGTTGTATGCAGTCGATTTTAAGCTTTGTTGGTGTCAGTTGTTCTATTGTCTCCGAGGTGTCCAATAATGGTGGGAAATAAGGTCGAAGGAGATCCACATTGAACACTGGGTGCAGGCCAAGGAAAGGAGGAATGTTGAGATCAAAAGAATTATCATTCACAACCTTGGTGATGGTGTACAACCCATAACGGAGTGGGCGAAGCTTTCGATGGGGTCCTGTAAGGGGCTCTTTCTGTAAGTGCAACCAAACTTTCTCGCCCACATGAAACTTATGTGGCACCTGATGTTGATCATGGCATTGCTTGTACTTTTCATTGGACTTATGTAGGATATCCTGAACCTATTGGTGGATGTGATATATTCGCTCAATGAACCAGGTGGATTTTTCAGCTTCCATTGGATCATGAGATGAGTTGGTTGAGGTGACTGCAAGGGGTAGTGCAACATATATGGGACCCAATGATTGGAATCCCAACCCCACCTGGAAGGGGTGGTGGATGGTTGAGCTATGCAGGGCTCGATTGTAGTTGAGCTTAACATAGGGAAGACTCTCATCGCATGTCCAAGCTTGCTTGTAATTATACATGCGCAGGATATGCATGATCATTCGATTTACGACCTCAATTTGACCATTTGTCTGGGGGTGGAAGGCTGTGGATTTGGTGAGCTTGGTGTCCAGCAATGACCAGAGGCTCGACTAGAATGTGCTGAGAAATTGACTATCCCAATCTAAGACAATGGTTTGTGGGATTCCAAAATGTACTCAGACTCGTTCAAAGAAGATCTTGGCAGTGGCCTCTGCGGTGATGCTCTTCTAGTAGGTGGCCAGAATCAACATTTTAGAAAAGCGATCAACAACCACAAAAACACATTAATTTCTCTTCTTGGTGGACGGGAGGACCAAAATGTAGTCCATTGAGATGGATCCCCATGTCTTATAAAGAGTAGGAAGAGGCATGTACATGCCATGTTTTGTAATGGTCGGTTTGGCAATAGCGCAGGCGGTGCAGGACCTGATATACTTGCTAACCTCTTGTTGAAGTTTCAGCCAGTAGAAATGTTTCTGCAGCATTGCCACTATCTTTTCAACACCGAGGTGTCCTTCCACCTAAATTTAGTGGTCTTCCCAGATCAAATTCACTCGCTCTCTTGATGGAAAGTAGATATGGCTCAGACGGCACAACAACCCATCCTGAAGATGGAAATTAGCAACAACTGTGTTTGCGCCCAATATTTGGTAGGTGGTGGCGAATTTTGGATTTGTCTCATAGATTTGGGGCCATCCAGAGGTCTCATGGCTACAAGAGTCTAGCACTGTGGTGATTTTCACCACTGGCGGTCTACTGAGAAAATCAACGGCGTAGTTGGTGCTTCCTGTTTTATATTTGACGTTGAGGTGGAATTGTTGCAATTATGTGGACCACCTTCGATGGTGGTCATTCTGCAATTTACCTTGTGTCTGCATGAACTATAGTGGCTTATGATCAGTGTGGATGAATGTCTCCTTCCCAAGAATGTAATGTATCCACTAGCGGAAGGATTTCACAATGGAGTACATTTCTTTTTTGTAAGTAGGGTAATTACGGACAACATCCGATAGTGTCTCACTATGAGAGGCCACAGGGTGGTCGTGTTGAGTGAGAATGGTGCCCACCGCATAGTTTGAAGCATCTATCTCGATCTTAAAGGGTTGTTGTAGGTTTGGTAGTGAAAGTACTAGGGTTGAGCACAAATGTTGCTTCAATTCATCAAATGCTTGTTGTTGATACCGGCCCCGCACAAATTTCTCCTTACCACCACCTATGGTTACTTGGATGATGACCCATGCAATATGGGAGAATCCCAACATGAACCTGTGGTAGAAATTGACAAGTCCCAAGAAGCTTTGAAGCTCAGTGAGTTTGGTTGGGGATGGCCACTCATGGATTACTTGTATCTTGGCTGGATCTACATGTACACCATGTCGATCAATGATGTATCCTAGGTAATGGACCCTGTCCATGTCGAAGGAGAATTTTTCCAAGTTGGCGTATAGCTTGTGTTGTCGCAGGGTGTGTAGAACCTGTTGAATATGTTGCAAGTGTTATGCCCATGTCTTATTGTAAATGAGAATGTCATCTAGATACACCACTACAAAATTATTAGTGAATGGTCGCGGGATATTGTCCATCATCCTCATGAAAGTGGTTGGAGCATTTATCAAACCAAAGGGCATGAACAACCATTCAAAAATACCTTCCTTTGACTTGAAGGTGCTCTTCCATACATCAGTCTATTCTATCAGGACCTGGTGGTAGCCAGACTTCAGATCAATCTTACTGAAGTATTTGGCCCCTGTGAGTTGGTAAAGGAGGTCGTTGATTCAGGGAATTGGGTATTGGTTTCTGACTTTGATTTTATTCAGGGCCTGGTAATCAATGCAGAGTCGCCAGGTCCCATATTTATTTTGTACCAACATGATTGGGATCCTGCAAGGTGATGAGTTGGGACGGATGTGCCCCTTTTGTAGCAGTTCTTGGATATTTCGCTTGATATCCTCATTCTCTAGCAGAGAACGACGGTATACTGGCCCATTGGGTAGAGGTGGGTTGGGGGTCAGATCGATGGGGTGATTGAACTGACAGTGTAGAGGTACCCCAATAGGTGAGGAGAATATATCTGAGTATTCTTCCATGACCTTATCCATTTTCTTATCTGATATATGACCTTCATGCATTGCTTGGCAGAGATCAAGGAAATATAACTAGGTGGAACTGCCTCGGGTATCCTGAACAATTTATTTTTCAAAGTAATAATAACACTGTGAGGCCTAGTCTCATATATAGCATGGTGTTTCCATAAATATGGTTGGCACAAAATAACATTATAAAATTCGAGAGAGGAAACATCACACAATACCTCGTCTTTCAAGGTCTTGATGTCATATGAGAGGTGACATTGTTGACTGACACGAATGTCTCTTCCTTGGCGGAGCCACCCGATGGTGTAGGGTTGTGGGTGCGGCATTGTTGGAAGGGTGAGTCTCTTGACAACCTCTGTTGAGATGAGGTTCTTCTGGCTACCGCTATCAACAATGAAATGTAGTGGGGTACCCTTCACCCACATTTGTGAATGAAAGAGGCACTCACCTTCCTCTGGCTCGTCTGGTTCACCGGGATGGAGCTTGGTTGTAGAAACGGTAGCACTAGGTTGTATGTCAATGATCTGTCTACCCCTTTCTGGTTCTAACTCATAGTTGGAACTCGCATATAATTTAGAGGCTTTCACCTCAGCCACCAGCAACTTCTTTTAACGATAATCAACAGTGTTATGCCAGGGGATCTTATGGAAGTTGCACCAGTTCCCAGTATCTTTCTTTGTCTTTCTAGTGTCCTTCTTTGCTTACAATCTAGATTGGTTGTCCTGAGGTGGTCTGTATTTTCTCTTTCCTTTGTTCTACAGGTTGTGGTTTCCCTTTCCTAGATTTTACTGTGAGGGGTTCCCAGGCCCAAATTGTTGCATCTTTTGTTTGAGCTTCTACTCGATTTTGACGGTATATCGGTAGGTCACGCCCAAGGACAAGATGTCCAGAAACTCCATTTCGGCATGGATGTATCTATGCATACCATCGTGATACTTGAGCACCATATGGAACTCATAATATTTGATACCCAACTTGGTGCGCAAGGTATGGAAGATATTTGTGAACTCGGTCACTGCTTGGTCTCTTTCTCGTCGCAGTGTGGTCCATTTTGTGTACAAGTTGGCATAGCTTCCAACAAGGTAGTATTGTTTCTTAATAGCATCCCTGAAGGACTCCTAGGTGACCGCAACTGTAAATAATGAGGGTTCCTCTGTTTCCTTCTTCTCGCAAAACTTTTCCCACCAATCTTTGACATGGGGAATGACTTTGAGGAGCGTAAAAGTAATCTTTTCTCTATTCGAGAAGTTATGGACAGAGAAATAACCTTCTAGCAGATTCCACCCTTTTTCTACAACATCAACGTCTATCTGAACTTCAAATATAAGAATATCAAAGTTGATTTGTACCTTGAAGGGGGCGGGGCCTCCATTCGAGGAAGATGTGTCATCTATTGGAAGCCGCTGAAGGATTTGCACAAGACTATCCATCATCTCGTTCCTCTGTTGCATGAGGGCTTCCTCTTGAAACATTTTGAAGGGATCTCCTATCCTATCGTCTTTATTTTCTCTCGCCACGAGAGGTCGCTTGGGCCTGCGAGAGATTGTTTCCTCAAGAGAAACAAGCTTGAGACCCAATTCTTTGTACCCTGACCTCGTTGGGGACATGCATTAAGAACGATAAGGCACAGACTGCTCTGATACCACTGATCCATATTTTATGAGAAAAACAAAATGAATACAGATTATTATCAAAATATTCTTAACACAGAATAACATATATACATTAAAACAGGTTTCTATTCAATAAGGAAATAAGTTGAAACTATAAAATTTAGCGGAAAACAAGCTTGCTAGAATGGTGGCGGCTTATCTCTGAGAAGAGATGTGAAGGTTGCGCTCATTCGCAAGAATATGATTATAATGAGGCTTTCAAGGCATTTTTTACAATAAACATGAATGTCAAAAACACTAGACATCCAAAAACCTAACCCTAGGAGATGAAGCGCTAAAAGTCATGTGGGCCGCGTTTGGGTAAACTAGTACATCAACGTCCTGGGGTCGTAACTTTTGCATATGATATCTGTTTTAGGCGCACGATAGCTCATTGGAAAGGTCTATCTGAGGCTTACAAAATTTTCCAATAAAATATGACTTTGTTACCGGTTTGAATGTGGCGGGCCCTAAAAATGTTGTTTAGGGCTTCAAAATGGCCCCAGAAGTCAGGGACCCGAAAACTAGGGAAAATTTGTCAAACTAGAAAACTGCCAAAATGAGCCAGATGTGATAGGTGGGAGGCCACCGAAATCCATCTAGATCAATAATTTGGCCAAAAAAATTGGATATTTGAATTCCTCTCAGAAAATACCCAATTTCAAAAAACAATTCAACTGAAATGGAGTCTGAAAGGTGAAGTTATGAGCATTTTAAATTAGGCCATTTTCTGGGTTTTTCCGAAAAAAGCCACGCAATTTGCATAGTAAGTTATTTTATAAGTTCCCTAGTTTTTGTTGAAGATTTCTCTAAGAAAGATGTTTTTTTACTGGAAAGGATGATAGCCCTAGTATTGAATAATATATACAATATCAAAAGTCATCATGGAAAGTTCATTGGAGAATATGTCTACACTATGGTTTCCAAGAAGATGCTTGCATATGGTAGAACTCATTTAATTATAATGAGTTGATGACACTTTCTGATGAAGCATATGTAAAATTAATTTTAGAAAAGTGGTCTCATACAAAGTGTAAGGATGAAGAGAGCAACAAGGGTTTATTTTCATGTGGAAACTCTATATTACAGTTCATGGTTGTATTCATAAGGAGAAGGTTATTATTTATATTAACCCTAGTTGAATGCATAATTTTATCAATGTTCAGTTGGTTAATCGACTGCAAGTTCCTGCAAAGGATATTCAAAGAACATAGGTTGAGGGTGAGAATGTGAAAAATTTTAAAGATTTGAAGCTCAGTATGGATAAATATATGTTGCATTCATATTTTTATGCTATGGATATGGATGAAGTGGATATTGTTTTTGGATATCCTTGGATAGAATCAATGGGTACCATTGATATTAATGTGCAAAAGAAGTTTTTGAAGTTGTGGTACAAGAAAAAGAAAATCACATTGTAGGATGTGTCTCTTAATAAGAAATATGGGCCCACGGAGGCTAGCGAAGAAGTTATTGTTGACTGTGAAGATGAATTAGAGGTAGAGTATACAGAAGGAGATAAATGAAAACCACATGAAGGAAACAATTAAGAATCTAAGGAGGTCATTGAATCAAAGGCACAATGTGTTGCAAATTTGAAGAAAAAGGAACAGATTCCTACAATTTTTGTATATCGCCATCCACATCATATAGAGAAACAACAGTCATCCAGGAAAGGGCATGACAATCAACACATTTATGCAGCAGTAGGGAACCAGAAAGGAAACCAATCAAGAGAAGGTGCATGGAGGACTCCTAGCACTACGGGAAGAGATCAGGATACAGAAACAATCCCATGGAAACCCCAACATGATGCAGAGAAAGATTAGGGTGGAAAGGCAACAAATGGACATCATGTTCGACTTCCATTAGGATGGATGGATGGTCATACTTAGTACCAGTTGGATACATTTCTTAGCCAGTCATATTGTAGGGTTTCTTCTCTTGTTTCGAGGATGAAACATGTAAAGGGGGACAAAATGTAGTATACCTAGGGAGGTAATATGGGGTACCTAGGGAGGTATCCAATGGGAATTTGGTTATGTATTATTAGTGGAAGTCATTTAATATATGAGAATGTGGTCATTCAATGTAAGGTGGACTAAGTCCACTATATTTACAAATTCCCACTATGGTACTAGATGTAATAAATGTGATAAAGCTCTCTATAAGGTTCCTATGAGATAGATAGAGATATATAAAGAAGTCCAGGAAATGTTATGAAAAATAGTGAATAATATTGTGAATGTATCAATAATTGTTTGAGGAGTGTTATCCTTCCTTAAGGATTAATATATGGTGTTACCCTACCTCAAGGGTTTTCTCTATTTCTTGTGTTCAATATTTGTTGAATGGTTTGGTTTATTGTTGTAGATATTATGAGTCTATCTGAAGTTATATATACAAATCTATTAGTTACTTAACATTCTCCATCGATAATCCACTTTCTCTTATCCTATTATGAATTAGACTCTGAGTCAAACTCCAACTCTTCTTCCTTAAGTTTATCCAACAAGGACTATTGTGAGCAGCATTCAACAATGTTGCGCCAAGGGATTTTTTGGAACTCACACCACTTTCCAGTGTCCTTCAACTTCCCATTGTCCTTCTTTTCCTATGACTTGGATGAGATGTATTGAGGTTGGCTCTCCTTAATATGTCCCTTGTTATATGAGTTATGGATTCCTTTACCATACTTCTGTTGTGGCGGATTTGCAAACCCAAATTCCACTTACTCCACTACTTAAATTGTTTCTCAATTTTGACATCATATTCTATCTAGCCTTCAAATAAAGAGGTATCAAAGTTAAATTTTACCTTGAAGGGTATCACACCTCTAAAATGGTAGTGTGTTGAAGGACGTGCCTCGCCCATAGTCGAAATTCATTGAAGGATTTGGGTGAAGTTTTCCATCATCTCGTTCCTCTATCATATGAGGGAATCCTCAAGCAACATCTTGATAGGATGTCCTGATCCATCATATGTCTTTTCCCCTGCCATGGGAAGTTCCTGGGTTGGTGAGAGTGGTTATCTCACAGTGAAAATAGTTGAAGACACAACTCTCTATACTTTGACCTCATCGGGGACATGCACTGAGAAAAAAAATAAACATATTTGTATGGTACCACTAATATGGATTGTATAGGGAACAAAATGAAGCAAACATAGGAATATATTAGAGAGAACAATAATACAGTGAAAACCTAACTTCTAGTAATGAATAAGATAGCAGAATATTGTAGAACACAAATTCGATAAAATGGTGGTAGTTTATTTCTGAAGAGAGAGAGAGATGTTGGTTATGCTCATTCGAAAAAAGAAAATACAAGAGGAAAAAAGGATGGCCTTTTAACATAAATCAAGAAACTTAAAGGTTCAAAACCCTAACTCTTGGAGGTGAATCTCCAAAAAGGTGTTTTTGAGCCCAAGGTGGTTAGTTTCTACATCAATTTACCACGGGTGAAACTTTTGAATACAATATCCACTTTCCACTCATAGTAGCTCATTGAAAATCTCTAACTAAGGACTACAATATTGAAGTATGGCATGGGCATTAAATTGACAAAACCTGCTTTGAAATTTCCTAGAAAACATCATTTGGGACCCTAAAATGGCCCCAAAAGTATAGGACCCATAAAATCCTAAGAAAATCATAATTAAACTACCAATATGGAGAGCCATGTTGATTCAATGGAAAAGGTGGGTGGCTACCAATATCCACTTGGATCAAACAATTAGGCTGAGGCTTACACATTATTGTGTGGCATCCTCTTAGGTAAAGAAGAGAAGATTAGAAATTTAAAGGTCATTGGGAACTCTATGGTGGAAATTAAATCTATGATAGGTAAAATAACTTCGATGGATAAAAATCTAGAAACTACTACGGTGAGGACAAAAAAGGAGGCAAGCTCCAATTAAATTTTCTTCAACCATGTAAAAAGTTGCCTCAATACTTTCGTAGAACATTGAGATAACAAAGCCACAAAACTCGACTTGGGAGTGTTTTTGAAAAATGGGGGTATTCATAATAGTTTTATCCCCTAATGAATTCCCTTTGGTTTGACAATCCAACCCACCAACATTAATACCACATGAACTAACAACAAGAGTATTATTCCCTTCATTTTGAAATGGGAGCTTGGAGTACATATCTAAGTACTCTTAGAACATGAGAATTAATCATTGTTTCAGGTAACGAAGCATTCAAACCATTAACTTGTAGACACTATGAGATTATGGAGAATATAGGTATCCAAATTTGGTGCTCTGGAAATCTGAATTCTGTGGGGAAAAATCTTTTGGTATGTGTGAATTCAATTCTTGGGCTATTTGTTAGTGTTTTCTGTATTTTTCTATTTAGTGGAATCAATAATAGGGAAGTGCTTTTGGAGGAAGGAAAGGTATCCAACATTGGTCAAATTAGTTATGATAAAGGAATTTCCTTGAATTTTAATCTATAATTGGTTTATTTTCTAGCTCAAATCCTATATTCACATTCTCATGTACCTATGGAATTTTACAATTATGGTGCAGCTAGTTTGGTACTCGAGGTTCAATCTCGAATAACATATTGTTACAAGTCTATAAATCAAGGATCAATGAATATAAGGGATTTCAAAGGCTCCTCTTTTGTGCAATTGGGTCAAAAGTACTTCCTTTGTTTGGTCACTCCTCACTATTCTTGGCTTGAAGAGGCATCAAGCATGGACAACAAAGATAGCATGGAATTTTGGAGAATCTTGTGAAGGAATGAGGAAAGCATGCAATTCAACATGAGCACTTTGCTTTCAATCTCCTCAAAGGGGAATTAAATTGAACATAATTGCATATCTCAACACACCAACATCATGAATTTGTTGGTCCATCAAAAGTAGAAGATAAGAATTGTAGATGTTGATTGCAATACACTGAGTAATATGCTTCTAAATATCCTCAAAGACACCTCCCCTACACCATCCAACAATAGCCCATCTAACAATTCAACTCAAGTAGACTTTAAAGAGGAGGACACAATCCATCTACTCAAGGAGCCAATGGACATAGAACATCAGAACTCTTCTCCCTTTGGCATTGGCCATGAGGAAGAAAACAATAATCATATATTTCGTTAAAACTTATGTTTTTCAAGGTCATTATAATTTTAGGGGGTTTTATCAAGTAGGAAAGAAGTAAGAATACATGGAATTCTTATCATGTAGTTTGTTTTGAAATACTCTTTGTAGCAGTGGAAAACTGCCTAATTTTATTTTTTGAAGTAGTGGACAGTCCTATATAATTGTTGTTAACTATGCTACAAACCTCCTATAATAATATAATATTTATTTTCATAAAAAAAAAATGAAAAAATATGAAATCAATTAAGTATTATACTTATTTAAATAAAATATTAGTAGACTCTTTTCTAAAAGGTTTTAAGTTTTTTATTTTTTTATTAAAATAAAATAAAATATAAAAACATAGCTTAGCAAAGCTTTTAAAAGATAATGTTTTTCTTAAAATTATTATATATTTTTAAAATTATTATATTCTTTATAATTAATTTTATGTATTTAAATAGATACATCAATTTTGTATATGTAATGATAATACAATATACTTTTAATAATCTCTCATTATTATAATTTGAATTAGTCTTTCATCATAATTATATTAATATGATGAATCATAATTAATACAAAATTAATTTTATAATTATTTTCAATTTATAAATGAATGTAAAAAATAATTTTAAATTTGTTATTAAAAAAAAAATTATAACACTCCTATCTTATAAAATATAGTCATCAACTTAATAAGCATTGTGATCTCAAAATGAGAATTATAATCCTAGAAACTTATATTTTGAGTTGAAAATACTAAAATCAATCACCAAATCAAAAAGTGGTGTTATCAATAGCACTATTTTTTTGGATGTTATAATTAACAAATTTTGAAATCATCACATTAATATTCTCGTAATATTACCAATGAAAACCTTAAAATCGAATCGAAAAGTGGTAGTGACAACAACACCATTTTTTTTCCAAGGTTAAAATTGCAGCTACTTTGAAACCATGGATTTAACCACTAATATCTTGAAATCTTGAAATCAATCATTGGATTGAAAAATTGTTCTCCCAATAGTAGCCCCTTTCTTTTTGGACAAAAGTTATAACTTTTTTAAAATCATGACCTTGAAAATTAAGATCCTTATAAACAAATTCTTAAATTCAACCCCTAAATCCAAAAGAAGTACTATCAATAACACTATTCTTTTTAGACTTAAAATTCAACATTTTTTAAACTAACACTATTATTTTTAGACTTAAAATTCAACATTTTTTAAACTAACACTATTATTTTTAGACTTAAAATTCAATATTTTTTAAACTGTGGCTTAAAATATGGGTAATTTTACATACAAAATGATAAAAAAAAAAAAAAAAAAAAAAA
>SNQJ01S0001529.1:25280-42006 GCA_010110895.2 Picea sitchensis
ATTGCTCATGTATTAGAGATAGTCATTGGTTTTATGAAGTGCTAATCCACTGCAAGTACACTCTAGTTTTCTTTGTCTTTGTCTCGCAAGCAGGTACATTGGCAGTGGTGACTATCTTATCAGGCATCAATCTGTGGAAGGGTCTCCTTTTGACTTGGTCTTTATCCATTTCCCTTCATTTATCCAGATTGACTTGGGGACGTCTCCCTTGGACTTGCCCTCCTAAATAGAAAGAGCCCCCCATCAAGGTGACAGTGGGTGGGGAAGCTCCTGTTACGCCGGTTTCAAAGCCCTTGGCCCTTTCCTACAAACCGTGCGATAACAGACCCTAGGTGCCATTTTCCTTCTTCTAGAGCATCTAGTTCAAGGATCAAATGGACTAAAATCAAAACCCTAAGGTGCACACTCTTATGGACCTTAGGTCTTTGAATATAGCTAGAGACTAGTCCTAGGGTGCAAACCCTTATGGACCTTAGAACTAGGTCTCTAAATGATTTCACAAACTTGGACAAATAAAAGTATGGAAGTAAACAAACCTTTATAGTTCCTTCCTAGGGTTTTACTAGAACAAAGTAACATGCAACAAGATAGCAATTATCACATTATACCATCAACATACATCTCAACTTGAAGAAGAACTCTTACCAATCCAAGTCGCTATGTAAGAAAAATCATATCTTCAACACTTATCCATCCAAAGAAATGAAAAGCATCCACAAATCCTTACTCCAAAAGTGCGCACAAGATTCCAAGAGAGAAAAGGAGGTAGAGTGGAACTTTTCTAGAGAGCTCTCTAAAAAATGTGAGGAGTTGTGATGATGAGAAATGAGTTAAACACTCCCTCCTTTTATAGGAGGTAATCAAGCACTATAATCCACAATGATAAAGTGAAAATACACTAATCCATGATAACAAGTGGGGCTGACCCCTCAAATAGCCTCTACAAATGATAAATCATGCAAATAAGCCATCATAAAGCCACATGTGTGGTGACGTCAAGCCTCCAAAGGGTGAAGTAGGGCCTCCCAAGGCCATATGTCATCGTCCAAGGTGCAAGCAAGGTGGAAGAGTGCCATGTCACATCAAATCATCATATGGTGTCCAAGTGGCAAGCAAACCCCTTCATCTCCATCAAACCCTAGCATATGGCGTCATCATCAAAAGCCCAACGTCCAAGGTGGAGAAGATAACGCCCAAGGTGGAGAGAGGGTGCATCTCATATCAACATGGTGTCCAACCCAAACCAAGTGCAACGTCCTCCATCAAGTGGTTGAGTAGGGTGTGGGTGCATTGTCCAAAGTATGGGCTTTCTGCCCATATGTGTGCCATCATGACTGTATTTGTCAAATGCAAGCCCATCTATCCATCGTCCAAGGTCCAGAAGATGTGAGAGTCCATGTCTGAGTATGTCAAGCCATCAAATGACTCAACGCTCTACATCACACGTGCCATATTCTGCAAATAAATGCACAACACCTTGGGTGAAAACAGGGGATGTCCTTCAAGAACCAAGTCAGGTGCATCCAAATCAATCAAAGTTATGGAATCAAGTAAGACCAATGTTCACAAGGTATAAGAGTCCTTAGATCATATAAAGTAAGTTGTTACTTAACATAGAAGCCATATCAACAATTCACATCAAGCATCTCCTTCAAACTTCACATTAGCTCAAGACTTTATGTAAGTTGGCAAGCTTAAGTATGGGAGGACCATCATCATACCCTATTAGGTGTGCCAACCAAAGAGGGAAAGAAAAGACCCAAGCAGTGGGATACGTCCCGAGGGAAGAAGGAAAGAAAAGAAACCCTTCAAGAGTAAGTGTGATAGTGAAATGTGTTGGGCTTACTTCATGGCTTATGGAATTATTTGGTCCATTTCTATGAACACCTTTGTAGAGGGTGCACTTTCTCTTGAGTTACCCTTCTTTAGGGCGCTACGTTTTTCCAAACCCCTTAATCTGCCTTTATCTTGTCCTTTTATTAATTTGCAAGTCCCCTTTATAAGGTTTCAACCATTAGCATTCATTGCTTTGGGATTGAGGCAAACACAAAAAGGGTAGAGCTCAAATGTGGACTGGATTTTAAATGTCCTTGCTATTTTTTTCTTTCTTTCTTTCATAATATTATTTCTTTATCATTTTTACTAGCAACTGCATCAACTTTGGCATTCTAGCCCTCTTCTCATGAGAGAATGAACTGTGACCCATTATTGAAGTTTAGTACACTGTGACAAGCTCCAGGATGGTAAGTGTTAAGTATGGCGGGGAAACAGAACGCTACCCTTGTGAGGGCCCCCAAATAATACCCCGTTTCCTCGGGGGTGACAACATGGGACTAGAGTACAAATGATGGCCACCAAGGTGAAACAAGGCAAAAAGCATAACTTCTTGAGCTTATGATTCATTATCCAACTTCAACCAATGATCCTCATTCACATGCCTAGTATATTAAGCACAACACTTCATATGACAAAAGGACTAATGTAGCTCATGATGACGCTGGCTCGCTATCTCCCAAAGACCGTGTTGATTGGATGTGATGAGCTTTGCTGATCAAGATTGAAAGAGGCATTTGAGAGGGGTTGTTGGGTTTCCATGAGTGGACATGCTGATCATCATCATCGTTGGGATCACTATCTTAATTGTGGGCCATGAGACATGATCTCCTCTAGTTACCCCTGGGCATGGGGGGGGGTAACTAGAGGAGATCATGTGACACTTGACTTAAGCACGTTGGTGCTACTCCTCCTAGGTAGGTAAATGGGAATCGATTGCTCATTTAGAGGAGGTACCTACCTAGGAGGAGTAGCACCAACGTCCTTAAGTCAAGTGTCACTCCTCCTAGGTAGGTACCTCCTCTAAATGAGCAATCGATTCCCCCATTATGTGCATCCAATGGGTCAGTGATCATCCCGATTAGGGTAACAACCTCCTAGGTAAGGGAGCCATGCTAACACTCTAACCAAGGTCAAGCATCCACCCAAATTGAGCCATCCATATGTCCATGAAGCATTACCAAGGGGCTAGGGGACATAGTGCTCTCTTAGCAAGTTGAAAACACTTTTGGAGTAAAACCTCAAAAGATAACAATAAATACAAGTGAGAGATCGTTCGACTGTATATCCAACCCGTTGCCGTCCTTATACACACTTGCAAATGTGAGCCAAGTACTGCTTACTTAGTGTGTCCTTGGAGGCACAATGCCTAGGTTCAAAGCCCATGCTGTCACTTTGGCTTGAACCTCTTCCGTCTAGGCTTACTCCTAGGGAAGCCAAGGGGGGTAGTCCCTAGTTTCTAGATAAGATTTAGGGTTAAGTTCTAGGAGTTTTTTTTAATTCGTTAAGGTTTAGGGGAGTCTAACCTATGATGCTAAGGCAACAATGCAAGATGCAAGAGTTTGTTATGTCAAGCAAAACCTTTCCCTAGGTCAACTAAGACTAGTGCCTAAGGTTGGGCAAGGGGTCAACTAGAGTTAGAGGGTGTTTCGTTACAATATGATTACAAAAGATTACAAAAGAATACTTATTCCACAAATTGCTAGATACAAGTACTTACAACAAAGAATGCTAAATATACCATGATACAATGTAACAAGCTAACCACGTTTAGTTTGTATGTGCATGATATAAAGGAGATCAAAGCATTATCATCATCAACACATCAACATTCACATTTCACAAGGATACTTAGAAGATTTAGAAATTAAAGCTCAAGTGTTCTATAATGATTAAAATACTCAACACCTTTAGTTATTTAACCCACAAAGTTTTATTAGATGAAAGATTGAATTACAATTATTAAGCCCAAGGTTTAATTCACTTAGTGAGTTAAAGGTTCTTAAGATTGCAAGACTTTAATTACCCTTATTAGGTGTTTCACCAAAAACCTCCTCCCCCGATTGCCAAATAGCTGCTGGATGCTCAAGAAGTGAGGCAACGAGGCCTACCCTAGCTTCACAGGTTAGCCCTAAGAATTGAGTTTTTACGAAAAGGACGCCGCGCGCCGTGAGACCGTCCCCGGTCTAGCACCTTCCGTTGCCCTCCTCAATCCCCATTTTAGATGGTGAAGATGGTGGTTTAAGGTACCCTATTAAGTCTATTAAGTACATATATCAATTGGTTAGACTTTTAGGTGTATTAGAGAGTGTTTAAGTGACATTTAGATGCCTTAAATTGGTGATTAAATGTCAAAACCGAAACTTATTCCAGCTTATTAAGTGTGTTATGAAAGCATAAAAAATGAAGCACTTAACACATGTATAGCAAGTAAAAGCAAGCTGAAATAACAATTTAGTTTACCATGATTTAACCATTAACATGAAGAAGCTTGTTATGAAAGAATACTAAAGCACAAGGGCAAGGACAACTTGCCAAAGAGAAGAAAAGATCCAAGCTTATACCACTTATCATATGTTGTTAAAGCATTTAAGAGAAAAACATTAAGTGTGAAAAGCTTGAAGAATTAGATGTGTGCCTACACTATCAACTTTATCCAACAATAATTAGCTTTAGTGTGATGGCAAATGGCCTTAAAGATATACTAGCATGAAAAGAAATCCATTTGCTAAACCATTAAAGCATGAACCATTTAGTGTGTTGGATTAGAGCATATAAACAAGATAAATCTTAAGATAGCTTATGCAAATAGATTTAAGTAAGTTGATTATGCCCCAAGGGCTTAAGCCAAGGATTAATGTGTGATGTGAAGAGATCTAGATCTAGAATATTTTAAACCCTTAGAGCATTAGAGAAGATCAACAACACATTACTTATCCTAGCCTTACGATTTTGGGTATTCCTCTCCCAAGGTGTAGGCAATTTAGAGATTACTTGAAAGAAAAGAAAGGAGAAGCAAGCACCTAAACACTTATCAACAAGTCACTAGTTAACCCCACGTCCTAGCTTAGGAAGACAATTTTGAGATTAAAAACTTCAAACTAAACCTAACCCTAAGCTCACACGTGGGAGGTAGGCCATACCAATTCTCCTCCCAAGCTATGAGCCACTAAAAATGACTAGAAATAAGTAGATCTATGCACAAGAAGCCCTAAAACTTGAAGTAAAAGGTTGATAAATAGCTACCAACTTGTAGGAGGGCCTTGGAGTGTTGTGTGGATGATTTTGGGTAGCAAAACCCCTCCCAACCTGATAAGAACCTGCAAAAACCAGCAAGCTATGCTTGCTGGAAAAGCTACACACAACCAACAATGTGAAGAAAAATTTATGTTTTTAGGGCAGAAAATTTTCTCCTCAAAAACTCATGATAAAATATGATTAAAGTGACCAATCTAAGATATTATGCTAGTTGAAATATCATATGGAGTGAGCAGCAATAAGATAATGAGTAAAGAATGAGAAAGGAGTTTATATGTGCTTTAAGGGAGGACTCTTCCTTGAGGCATTCCCAATAAAACCCTTGAAGCCAAACCTGTAAAACTTGACAAGATCTATGCATACAAGAAGATAATATGATTGAATATGCTAATAAGATGAAATACTTGCACCCTATCTAGCAAGCCCACATATATAGATCTCAAGAATATTCGTTGTTAGATCTACCCAAGTAAAACACTTTACCCAAGATCTAATCTATGCAATCACAATGCCAAAATCTTACAAGATTACCTCATATGTAGCAAGAACAAAAATACTTGTTGCTCTTCCAATAATCCTCCAAAGTTTATCCTTTTATTACTCAAGAAAATGGATCTTGGAGAAATACTTGCTCCAAAACCCTAAGAACCAAAGAATGGATGAAAGATGGAACAAGAAAGAGAGAGAGAGTGGTGAATAATCAAGTAGCATAACAATAACTCAAGATATGGTCAGGAGGGAGTGAGAAAAGGGATCTATTTATACTTGGAGAGGCAAACCTACCTCTCTTGGATTAATTCCAAGTGTCCACCACCAAGCAAAAGATGAGATCCCAAGGATAGGGCGCAACTTCTAGGGTTTGAGAGGTGGATCCATGAGGTGGATGAGTGGGTTTGTGTTGGGATCAAGCAAAAGAGGTAGTGGGAGGCTAGGAGAAGCGTGCCACAAGAAGGAAGGGGCCCCAAATAATTTAAAATATATTTTCTAGAATTTTCTCAAGAGGGGGGGCGTAACTCTTCTAGGAGGGCGCACCACTTGGGGTAGAGGAAAGGAGTGGAAGGGAATAAATACTAGGATGGGAGTGGGGATGAGCTAAGGGGTGACGTGGAGGATGAGGGAAGGCACACCAACCAAGAGAAGGGTCCACCACCCAAGGAAAACCCAAGTTACAACGTTGTGCCATCAAGGGGGGGCGTAACTTCCCTAGAAGGGCGTGAGGGTTGAGTGAGTGAGGAGGTGAGGGGTTTAGAAAAAGGTTAGAACAAGTTGGGTTGGGTAGGAATGGGTTAGGAAGCCTCTCTCCATCTTTATCCACCTTTACATCATCCTTTTAACTCATTATTACAAAATTTACTTTTTTGCTATGTCAAGACTTAGCAATTCAAATTGTTGTTTTTGACTGACTGACACTCCGGGTGGACAAACCCATAGCAGAAGTTGTCCAACTGAACTGAAACTTGGTCCAAGGGTGTAGGGGGTGTCTTTCCATTTCTTTTGAGCACAAATACCCCTATCAAAAGTCCCAGGACCTAGTTTTTACAATTTTTGCGCAAAAATAATCAATTAATTAAATAATTAAACCTCCAAACTTAGGGAAATTTAATTAAAAACTAATTAATTAAAAAAAACTAATCTAGACTCGATGGAATTCGTGAAACTTCTAAGATGTCTTGCATGGTTATTTACAGCGTTCCTGAATAATAGTCACCAGAGGATAAGCCCATTAGAACGCTATTCACTACTTTGGAGGAATTATTGCAAGTGTGAGGGAAAAACTCAAGGGAAATCAATAAGGCTGAAAAGCCCAATTGATAACCTGAGGATAAAAAACCCTCGGTGAAAGGAACTCTCCCAATGAACCGATCCAAAGGTAACTGACCTAATTATGACCCATGCAAACCTATTACATTATTGACCCACGCAGGGGTGCGGAAATTCCAGTTACAAAAAGAAGTGTTGGGGCCAAAAATGCCCTGTAGAACCAAAATCTTCGACAAATGAGCATTTGATGATGCATCTCTTCATGGCACATGGAGTTGACCCCCTAGTTGGATAGGTGGTCAACACAACCAAAAACCTAAGTACAACATTAATGATTAAACATGTAAACTACATGTTATTTATTTCATTAATATAACCTATCATCCCCCCCTTAGTGGAGTAAGTGTTAGCTCTTATGCAAGCCTAGTGGGTTAGATTAATCAGTTTGAATGCATTGTTGCATGGTGTAGTTCATCATGAGGTCTCCGATTCTAGTTCGACTGAGGTTCGAGTCTACACAAGTCCTATTGGGTTACCAGAAGCTATTGTGGTTGGCAGTTGAGCTACCCTCCATCTAGATATTCTGAGGAAGAGGTGGGATGCTGCGAGGTTTTCCTTTGGAGAAAAAGTGTTAGCTCTTATGCCAAGAGCCTCTTTGAACCTATTGAATTTGTCTCTTCCCAATGGATTAGTGAAGAGATCTATTGTCTAGTCAACACTTGGACAATAGACTAGTTCTACTGTCTTTGCCTCAACCAATCTCCCAAGGAAATAGTTCTTTGTCCCAATTCACTTTGTTTTATTATGAAACCTTAGGTTCTTTTAGAGTGTGATTACACATCAACCTTGAGGGGAGTTGGACTTGTTTACGGAAAATGTAGATTTGTAACCCCTCATCACAACCATGTTGTCTCACAAGTTGAACCTACTGCTATGTACTCTACCTTAGGTGATGATAATTCCCTTGTCACTTGTTGCTTATTACACCATGAAACTATTGTTGATCCCAATGCATAGTTGATTGGTGAGGCCCTGTATCCCATTGATATTCATTGTGATAATCAAAGTTGCTTTAAGATCTTTGAGAATCTATTCTTCCATGATTGATCCAAGCCCATTGAGATCCAATATCATTTCTAGTGAGAGTGCATAGGAGAACAATGGTCCTGGATTACATTCTTACATATTCACCGGTGGCCGATATTGGGATGAAGCCCCTAGCAAAGGAAAAATTCGAGATGCTAAGGGACAAGCTTGGTTTGGTGGAGAACACATTCCTCGCAAAGACGAAGTGTTAGTTTTATGTTGCTTTGAGCCCATTCTATAGAAAATTCCTTGTCCCTAGAAGTTTTCTTATTCTAGAAGCTTCATTGTTCTCTATAAGGTTCCCTATTTTAGAAGCTTCCTTGTTCTCTAGAAGCCTCCCTAATCTAGAAGCTCTCTCTCTATATATATATCTCCTCTAACACTTGCATACTTGACTACAACTTGAAGGTCACTTTCCCAAGGGTTTTGAGGCTTTTGTCCCACTATGAATTTATCAAATTTTCCTAGGGAAACATACCTAAGAGAATCAATTTGTTTGTATTAATTACAAGTTCATAAATGTTGAACCATGCATCCACCATATCCTTCTTCATCAGTTTACCAAACTCGAGCATCAATTACAACAAAGATTGTTTCTTGAGGGCCCTTCTTTGGGAAGATTTGATGGAATTCAAACAAGGAGTTCACATGGTAATTATGTGACATGATTCAAGTTGGTGGCGAGCTTGTAGGGACAAGCGACAATACCAATTCTCCAATAATGCTTCATAGGCAATACTGACGATCAACTGTGAGGGGTGCGTTCTGTAATTTTTTTGTGGGAAGGAGGTTCAAATTGCTCAAGGTGATCATAAACTAGAGTGAAAATGAGCCTTTTGAATTCGAAGGGGCTTTTTTCATTAACATTGCATGATACACCATTAATCTTGGATAAGCTATTTAAGTCACGTTTATGTGCAATCACCCTTGCACTTGCATATCGGAAATGATAGTGACTTTGCCTTGAACCAGGGTAGGCATGTGGACGAATCAGAGAGCAGGTTAATATTTTGCAAGTCATTTGGATGCGAGTCTTTGAATATAAGTTTTGGATGTGGGCCTTCAAATATTCTATGAAGGATTTTGTCCCTTGATTTTTTTTAATCGGATGATAAGCACATCTTCAAGAGGTGTCAAGGCTTGTGTTAGTGGGGTATGTTCATAGCTGCTACTTGTCCCACCCAATGAGTAGGTAGGCTTATAAAACTATTTGGTGTAACCCGTACTTCTGTTCATACGTGGTGGTTCCCTTTTCCTTGTGGCCTGCTATTTATTGGCAAGTCTTGATTGCATGTGTCACCATGGTATGGATGGAAATTTTGGCATTTTGCTTATATGATGCTGTCTGCATCGTCGATCCACATTGATTGGATAGTTTGTGCATCATCAAGAGGTGTTAGACTTTGTGTCATGTGGGCGTGTGCAAAATCGTTGTGTCCCATCTTGTTAGGGTCCTCAAGTCTTTGTTATGTGACAAATTTGACTCGTGTTTCCATATGGCATTATGTGAAAGGAAGTGGGCCTGCAAGTTAACATCATTGTTTAGATAGGAATGCTAGTGCGAGGCTTGTGATTAGTTGATTTAGGCTGATTGGAAGACGTACACATCCTAAAATAATTTTGGCTCGTCAAATTTAAGGAATGCACATATCGTCTATTTGAGGTCAACTTGGCGATTGATGCTCTCTCACTTTTCTACCCTGAAAACTTAGGCTAGGAGATTTATATAGAAGCTCGACTTGTGGTCCACATCATTGAATGCCTTCTAGGAGTTATAAGACCCCTTTTTAATGTATTCCTAAGGAAAATAAAAGGCCTCCCCCTACACCATGTATAGTTTCAGTGCTCGACCCCTGAAGCTATGGAACATCTCTTTGATACATTAAAAGAGAGGTGTGGTCTCAGGGTATGACAAAGAGATCTAGCAAACAACTTAGAGATATTTTTTTATTGAAATGGAAGTGCCTTTTGAAAAATTTAATGGCCATAATTTCCACACCTGGAAAGTCAAAACTCAATTTTGTTTAATGCATAAAAACATATGGGTATGGTTAGCAGGATTGAGCCGAAAATTACACATCAAGATAAAATTGTAGATTGGAAGAACATGAACAACAATGCAAAATTCATCATAGGGCGTGGTATAGCTGACTCTGGGTTGCATCATCTTGACTTATCAAAACCATCAGAAGAAATTTAGGATGAGTTCAATGCATAGTTTGGATCAAAAGCATTGAATGCTAAGTTCTCTTTGAAACAACATTTTTTTAGGTTTAAAATGATTAGTGGTGTAGTTATGTCAAGTCACATAATCAAGTTGATGTCCTAAATGAAATGATTAGTAGAGTTAGGTATAAAAGTTGAAGAAGAAGACACTAAAGAAATATTATTACAATTACATAGTTTACCCCTGAATTATAGAAATGAGGGATTCACACTTAGTTAATTTCCTTTGCAATCCTTGGAGATTGATATATGTCCTTATTGTAGAAGAAAAACAATTGAGTGAAGAGGAGAATCTTTAAGAAAATGCCCTTCTTGCTAAAAACAAAGCAAGCGAGAAAACACGTGAACATGAGGTCAACAACAAAGAGGTACATTGCAATTGTTGCAATCATAGCAAATGATCTTCTCAAAAGTTAAAGAAAAAGAGGAGACATAAAGGAATAATGTTTGATGGTTTCTAGAGGCTTGAAAGAAGTTAGAATATCCTTGCTCCTTAAGACCCTTTCAATCCTATTTGTCACCTCTTGAATGCAAGGGGCGTATGCTTTTTTAATTGTGGAATGGTTGTTATGTGCATCTAGGACTGCTAGTCATTTGTATAGCTCTTTTGATGTTAATATTCTTGTAGCCTATGTTCTTAAATACCTTGGTTATGTGGTCTTCTTCTTCCTTAAGATGCTTTTCATCAGAGATTCTAAAAGCCCTTATTGCTAGCATGTTAAGGACACCCATCTTTTGAGCAAGGTGGTGGTGTGAGTTAGCATGAAGGTAGCTTTCTCCGTGGGAACATGATTGCCCAAGTTACCATCTTTTTTCCTAGTAACCAGCACATTGAGGAAGGGAATGCTCCCATTCTCTTCTACCTCCATGGTGAACTTAATGTCATCAGATTGATAGTTAAGATGCTCAAAGAACTTGTTGAGTTCTTCCCTGCCATGTGGCCATTTTACATTGGTGTTGTCAATGTATCTTTTCTGTCTAGTTGGTTTAATGGGATAGGAGTCAAGAGCTCTCTTTTCAAATTGCTCCATAAAAAGGTTGGCCACTATGGGTGAGAGAGGTGACCCCATTGCTATGCTACTCATTTGTTCATAGAATTCTCCCTGAAAGCTAAAGAACATAGAGAGAAGACAAACTTCTGCCAACTTGGTCGTGTTTGGATAAGTAACACACTTGATAACTTGTACTGCCTCCTCTAAAGGAAATTTGGTAAAAAGAGAGACATCGTTAACAAAATTTGCAATTGTATTAAAGGGGTAAAAATAAAAAGTGCTATTTCATGTTAAGGGGGTTGTTAGATAAATAAGATATTTTATTAATGTCCAACAAATGACCACCAAAGTAGGTAAATGGGACCGTTGAGTATAATAATGTCAATAAAACGTGGGAGCACAAAAGTAAACCCCTAAATAAAGTAAGATCCAAAATGTAAAAGATTGATCTAAGCTAAGACTTGAACACTAAACATTGATAGGAGAAAGATCTAGAAAAAAAATGTACATGAAGAGTGGATCCAAAATCCACAATACAAATAATGAAAGCGTAATAGGGTCCACTAGATCTAGCTCTCATAACATCCAAGGCATGGAAGAAACTTTGCATATAAGATTGTTTGGAAAAAGAGCTGGAAGAAGATCTGGATTGTGCAATGTGCTACTACTTGGAAGAGGCAGCTTGCTATTGAGGCTTGGATGAACTTGTCTAATAGCTGGTGGAAGATTTGGAACAACAACATCGTTGGAGTCTCTGGGAAGTAGAGATGGTCCCTCAAGCCCTCATTAATTTGGAATTGGATGCAAGGCTGCCATTGGTCTGTCTCTAGGTGCCCTTGGCAAATAGGAGCATTGCAAGAAAGTAAGTGATTGACCTGGTGGAGATTGGTCTAGCGGGTGGTCGGAGAATATGGAAATGGAGTCTGAGGGCCTCCTTCATGTATAAGCTAAGCATCTTTGGTTGAGATGCCGAAAGAAACTAGAGAGGGTCCATGACTCCTTGAATAGACAATGGAATTTCCCTTGGATCTCGTAATAAATTGGGTTTTGGAATATAAAGTACTCCTCTGTCTTAACCTCTCGAAGATGACAAAACTCGCAAATCCTATTTGACCGACCGAACACTCCTCTACCCGAACACTATGTGAACCCACTTTGAACTGGCCTAGAGGAGTACAAAGAGTATGCATCTAGTGATAACGTGTGTATAAAGGTCGGATGATGATGCCATCCCTCAACTCCATGAAGTTCTTTGCATAGAGGGCCATCTTCAAACGTAACCCACTTGGTGAGTTTATCCAAGTGACTTGTATGTAATCCATGTATATGTCGTCTTGGGCGATCTTGTTCAGTTCCTGCCTAGTAGGTTAAAGGTGGCCAGGTGCATCAAGGGAGTATCTGAATGGAGGGAGGTGGTCCATCGAAATACCCACAAACGCCAAAAGATTCAAGACCTTGCAAACCAACAATGTGCTCGCTAGCCAAAGCAATGGACTCCGATGAATAGTAAGCTAGGTATGGATATTGGTCTCGACCCCCAACCAAGTTAGCGAAACTTTGAACACAATGTAGGGATGAGACCATGTTGAACACAGTCTCAAGCTAGAGGAAGTGGGCACCAAACATTGCAAGAATGATGGGCAAAGAAATTGCTTTCTTACATATGATATGTGTCGAAGGAGAAGGGTTTGAACCCTCTTAGTGGTGGCCTAGTTAGACTCTAGCTAACAAGGGCCCCAAACTTATTAATCATAAAGAACTGTGGGTTGGATAATGGTGTCCATGAGAGACATCTTGGTTGACATGTCTTGGAGATGGTGTTGGAAGTAGAGCTATGGGCTCACATCCCTTGTTAACACGGGACTGAAGAGCGTGTCTCAAAATTGAAATGAGGCCTAAGAGAATTGTAACCCTAAGTATGTATAGACTCCGGTGATCTCGATCTCCTCCGCTATGAAGAATAATTGATGATCCTTTGACTTGTTGAAGATCATAACCTTGGTTTTACCTAGTTTGACTATCAATTGTCGAAGATCACAAAAAAGGGCTAATGCATTGAATTGTCTCTGCAAGCCCTTTGGGTATGAGGCCAAGAGGATCACATCATCAACAAAAACAAGAATAGAGATTATAACTTGGTGAAGAAGGCATCCATCATCGTCTTTGATATGTTCACGAAGGAAGGACTTAACTCATCAATTCAATTTCCAAACAAGGTGAGGGATAGGGGCACCCTTGTTTGACCCCAATATTACTCTTGATAAAGTCTAACACCCCATGTGTTGTGCGGAGGCAACCAAGGGAAGACTCATAAAGATGCATGATGGCGGTCATGAGGGTGCTGGAAATGTAGAGGTCTTTGAGCCTTTGGAACAGGGCCTCTTACTAGACTGAGTCAAACTCTTTTCGAAAGTCTACAAAAGAACAATAGATTTTCGAAGAGAGATGTCTTGCCTCCTCAATGATGCCTTGGAGTGTAAGGATGTGATCAATGGGTTGACGTGTGGGTCAAAATCTAGCCTATCCTCTAGTTGGAAGGTGTATGCAATCAAGCTGTTCAAGTCGCTGTAGATGGAGGGCACTAGCGTAGAGCTTTGAGAACGTGTGACCAACCGCAGTCGTACTGCAATTGTTAGGATCAACACTGAAACCCGATTTGTGGATCGAGGGAATAGTGTGATGAGACCATGTCTATGGAAACCTTGTGCTAACATCATAATTAAATAGATTGGCAATGTGATCATCAAGAGAGTGTAGGATTTGTTTGAAGAGCTTGGCATGAAATCCCTCTTCATTTGCTGCTTAGTTGGTATTCATCATTTTGATTGCCTCTCGGATATTTCGATAAGTGAATAAGTGGCAAGAGGGGGGAGGAGAGATGACTTGGATCATGGGTTGCCCAGGGACATCATAGAGAGCGAAAGTATGAGAGAACATAGACTTGGGGTTAAGGTCAAGGGGGGAGGGGAGTGGCAGGGAATGAGGGTGCACCAAAAGGTTTTGGGAGAATGGCAAAGGAATGCACACAATTCACACCTCCTTTGTGAGATGAAGAGGTGTTTCTTGTGGCGAAGGAGGAAATGATAGGGTTTCCTGAGATCAGTGTAGGAAGAAGGAACATGAGTAATGGTGTACCAAAGCTATCTATGGAGGGATTTACACTCCTCGTCGTATCACTAGTTCATAGGATAGGGACTGGGTTTGGAGGAGGGGGGAGATTGAGTGAGGTGGGGATAGGATATAAGGGTTGCCTCCCAAATGGTCAAGGAAAGACAATGATATTTGGTGGAGGCCGATGCAAGGGACGAAAATTGGGGAGGGGAGGGGGGAGAATCTAGCAAAGGTGGGATACGAGGGCCTAAGGGTACCCCTTGTTAAAGAGGATAGTTGTTTGAGTTGGGTTCGACGGAGGTGGGGTAGGAGAATGGGGGGTTTGACTTGGAGGGAGAAGGAAAGAAGGGCATGGTCAACTAAAGGGATAAGGCTTAGCAAAAGGTGGTGTATAAAGGGCAACATATATTGGATGGTAATGACATAATCTAGCACACTAGCATCCTCACCATGGGGGAGGCACTTGAAGTGGATAGAATTTGGGAAGCAAGGGAGGCCGTTCAAGATTAGTAGCTCATGGGATTTGCTAAATTGAAAAAGGTGCTTGCCATAAGCTATAAGAAGTCCCAAAGCACCACCATAAGTTCGGTGAAGCCCTACTAATTTTGGATCTCTCTCCTAGATATGTCCTCAAACCAATAATGGGGAGGAATTTGGCGGGCTCTGGTGTGGGCATTGAAATCACCCAGGGGGATGACATTGTCAACATATGAGTAATGAATGATGTTGGCATACAATTCTAGGTAAGGATTCCCAATTGAATCACTAATGGCGAACTTAGAAGATGGTGGGAGGAAGTGGCAATTGCAATATAAATGTCTCTATGTAGAGGAGCCGAGTTGCCAATTTGGATTCACGTGAACCTGGAAAACTCGTCAATAGCAACCATAGAAACCTTGCTTCGAAGAGATACCTTGGTCAAACAAGCCACACTACATGAAGCTCTAACACCCCCAAAGCTTTGGGTCTCCTGTCTGCAAGTGGAAAATCAATGGTAATTAGGGATGCTCAGAAGCACCCTAATAGGACTTGCATGGGTTTTGTTAACCAAGAGGATATCTAACAAACCGAGATCGTCAAATATCATTCTTACGGATGAACAAAATGCCCTATTGCCATTCCAACATCCCATTGAAATCCTTGAGCCCTGCTGCCTCCCTCGAGTCCCAACGAGCCTGTCATTTGGAGAACCCAAGGTCGGGCCATCTAGGAGTGGGGGAATCTTAGATGACTACCCATTTACCTACTTGTTGTGTTGCTACAACCTGTTTCTTGGAGTGCTTGAGCTCCGCAACCTAAGAATTAGTGAGATCCTCTTCTAGGTAGATCTTGTCTATAAGGAATAAGAGATTTCACTTGGCTTTGTTATCACACAAGTTGTAGGTTGGGCAAAGCCCGACCCAACCACCAAAGTGGCAACAACTTAGAGAGCACCTACCCACTGTCACCTTAGGCAGGTGTTCCCGTCACTTTAGAGGTGAGGTAGTCACCTCAAGGGAGGAATCCCGATGTAGATTTTTAATGACAAAAATCAGCAAATGAAATTTCTGTCATACACTTAGCAACCTAGAGATAACTGTCTTCATAAATTTCATAAATGCATAAAACCCACATTCAGAAATTACCATAAGCAAAAATACACATTGCTAAGCAAAATAGCAATGGAAATAACACAGTGGACAGCAACCCATAACACGCAGAAATTTAGGCAAATGCCAGGGAAAACCCCAATGTGGGGAAACCCAACGAGAGAGAGAGAGATCTATTATTCAGCTTCAGGAAAGTACATATCAGCAGCAAAATAACATTTCCAGCCAAGGAAAATACCTCACAGCACCAAATCTGTCCCACAGAAATCTGCCTCGTTTTCTGTGCCAAAACCATACTGCTGTATGGCCTCCTCCGTACCTCGTTTTCCATGCCCACAGTCAGTTGTACAGATTGTTCTGTACGGCCTAGAAACAACCACAAAAATTCTGAAATCTGCCTAAAAAACCTGCCCGAAATGACTCGATTTCCGTGCCAAATCAGTACGGATGTACGGACTGTACAGATCCGTACAGTACGGCCTCCCACAGCAGAAAAATATTTCGGCCCAAAAATAGAAAAAAAATATTTTCTTGGGATTCGTGCCCTCCTTCCTTGGAAAACGTGCCCTCTTCGCTGCTCACTTTCTTCTCTCAATCTTACTCAGAAAATCTCTCTAACTCAACTCCTCTCGTCTTCTCGGTGTGTCTTGCACACTACTCAATGCATTCTTTTATAATCTGAAAATGACATTTTTCCCCCAAAGTGTCTTTTCACCTTCCCCAACCCTAGATCCAAAGGCCAAGATTAGATCTTGCCTTTTTCAAGATCAAGGGTCATGATCCATTCCCTCCAAAATGTCTCATTTAAAATTAAAGTGAATTTCACTTTATTACATAAGTGCTTTATGAAAATAAAGTCACTTTAAAAAT
>SNQJ01S0001529.1:43267-55073 GCA_010110895.2 Picea sitchensis
CCAACTCCACGTACAACTCTCTCCATACCACCTTCATTTACCACTTGTCGGCCAGGACCAATCTCTGTGAAATCTAGGAATACTTGCTAGATTCCCGTCACGTGGTTAGAGGCTCCACTATCCACAATCCATCTAACATCACCTCCGAATCCTCTGCTGCCGACACTGGAAACTAGGGTCACCAAAGAAAATTCCCTATCGAACTTTGAGCAAAGTCCTCCATGGCTGCTGTAGCAGCTGTCTCAGGCCCCTCTGACTCCTCCTTCTTCCTCTCAGGACAATGAGAGGCAAGGTGCCCCAACTGGTTACAACAATAGCATCTGAATTTACTCAAGTCCCTTCCGAAACTTCCTTTCTTCTTGCTCTTTGCCGCAAGAGAAACATTCTCATCAACTTTGTCTGTCTTTTGTTCATTGCTCTGAGATCTTTCCCGGATCTCCTCCTAAGTGAAATCATCCCACAGTCTGCTCCAATCTGGTAGATGCTCACGTCCCACCACGCACTTGACGAAGACTTCCCATTCTTTAGTGAAGCCATTTAAGGCTATTCTCACCATCTCAGAATCCGTAATGACCTCTCTAACATCTGCCAGCTCATCTTTAACTTGAGCCACCCGGGTAAGATAAGAAGAGACACTCTCCTCCTTACCCATCTTGGTATCATGCAACTTAGCCTTCAAGGCCATCTTCCGGTTCTCGTTCTTCGCCTCGAACAAGTTCTTAAGTGCATCCCACATCTCCTTGGCAGTCTTTTTCTCATCCAAGTGTGGGATAAGGTGATCCTTCACCCCATCCAGAATAATCCTCTGAGCTTTGGCTTCCTTGGTCTCATGCAAGTCCAAAGCAACAGGATCTGCTGCGAGAGTTGCTACAATAGAGTTGACATCGCTATAAATTTTGTTTTCCTTGAGAACGGATGACAGTCGGACCTTTCACTGCAAATAGTTGGAAATGCCATCCAACCGATCCTCATATCTAATGCTTGTAGCCATATTCCCTGTCACAACTCAAGGAAAACAATCACACCCTTTTGCCCAAAAATCACACGGCCCACTGTCACTCAGAGCCCAAGCTCTGATACCATGTAGATTTTTAATGACAAAAATCAACAAATGAAATTTCTGTCATACACTTAGCAACCTAGAGATAACTGTCTTCATAAATTTCATAAATGCATAAAACCCACATTCAGAAATTACCATAAGCAGAAATACACATTGCTAAGCAAAATAGCAGCGGAAATAACACAGTGGACAACAACCCATAACACCCAGAAATTTAGGCAAATGCCAGGGAAAATGCCAATGTGGGGAAACCCAACGAGAGAGAGAGAGAGAGATCTATTATTCAGCTTCACGAAAGTACATATCAGCAGCAAAATAACATTTCCAGCCAAGGAAAATACCTCACAACACCAAATCTGTCCCATAGAAATCTGTCTCGTTTTCCATGCCAAAACCGTACTGTTGTATGGCCTCCTCCATACCTCGTTTTTCGTGCCCACAGTCAGCTGTATGGACTGTTCCGTAATGCCCAAAAACAACCACAAAATTTTGAAATTTGCCTCGAAAACCGTGCCCGAAATGCCTCGATTTCTGTGCCAAATCCGTACGGCTGTACGGATTGTACGGAATCGTACGGGCTGTACGGATCCATACAATGTGACCTCCCACAACAGAAAAATATTTCGGCCCAAAAACAAAAAAAAAATATTTTCTTGGGATTCGTGCCCTCTTTCCTTGGAAAATGTGCCCTCTTTGCTGGTCACTTTCCTCTCTCAAGCTTACTCAGAAAATCTCTCTAACTCAACTCCTCTTGTCTTCTCGGTGTGTCTTGCACACTACCCAATGCATTCTTTTATAATCTGAAAATGACATTTTCCCCCCGAAGTGTCTTTTCACCTTCCCCAACCCTAGATCCAAAGGCCAAGATTAGATCTTGCCTTTTTCAAGATCAAGGGTCATGATCCATTCCCTCCAAAATGTCTCATTTAAAATTAAAGTGAATTTCATTTTATTACATAAGTGCTTTATGAAAATAAAGTTACTTTAAAAATAGAAGGTACACTTTATTTAAAAAGTCACTTTGATAAAAGAACCACTTAAAACAACTTTATAAAAACTATTACAAAGTTATGTGCCTGGTAGTGTAAATATTAAGGTAACATCTGCATACAAGACAAAACATGCGGAGTACCTCTCGAGCTAAAAAGCCAACACCTGATGACTCTAGGGGGAATTGAGATGGAAAATGAGATGTATGAATGGATGCCCCTAAAGGTCAATTCTAAATGGTAGAGAGAACTTGGAAATGAGTCTTGGGAAAGGTTTATGGTTTCCAATGCTTTGAGTGATTTGCTAAGAGAAGAATACCTGCCCGAGACACAATGAAAACCAAGTATACAATGCAGTATGTTAGGTGGACAAGCAAGTTAAGCTTGCTGTCCCTAATTGCAGCAAAAATCAGTGATATATATCAGCATATAAAAGATAATAAAGGCTGCAAAATAAGTGCTAAAAGTCTAATTGAATAAGCAAGAGACAAGCTAGTGAAGACTAGCTTAACTCAACAATGATAAAGCAATACTTTAGCACAAATGCAAGGCTGAAACAAAAAAGTTTATTGCAGTGATATTTATCAGCTTTATGGCTGTAGCAAACCAAGCCTTATAAAAGAAAAAACAGCCAATGAAAATCACTTCAAACTAGCTCAAAAAGTGCGCTAGGGTTAGTAGTTTGTTAGGGCAAATTTATAGCCAATTCCTAGGGTTAGTTTAGGAGTTATCTAGGGTTAGATTTCTGCAGCCCTAATGGCTGTAGGTTAGTTTTGTAACAGCAGCAAGTTATAGTGGGTGAAAGAGGACGCCTCAATGAGGCAAGATAGCCTAGGGCTCAAGGAACAATGTCCAAGTGAGAGAACTTCAAAACATCAACCTTTCACGTTTACCAGTGCAATGTTTTATTTCTCCAATGCAACGACTAGTGCCTTTGATTATGGGTTAATGGGATCAAAAGAAAAGAGCTAAAGCTACCACCTCCTTGGGGGTATAAATCCTCTTATCCCCCAAGGCAAGTAACCTAGCTAGGGTTTAAAACTAAGGGGTGTATATTCTTATACTTCCTTAGCAAACCCTTGCAAACAATAATTCTATGCTAAAAATTATGGTGGAGCTAAAATAGGGGTGTATGCCCTTATACTCCCTACCTAGCCTTAGAAAAATCAACCTTGAGCTTGAATTACAAATGATAGCAACAAGTAAAAGCCTTACCAATCCAAATAACAACAAGATAAACCATAGCATGCCAAGATAAACCACCACAAATAGCTAGAAAAAGACCTCCAAGAGCTAGTGCATCATCATCCTGTACTCCATAACCAAAAAGACACCATACCATAGCACAAGAGAACAAAAAAGCCTCAAGGGTAGCAAAAATTTCAGTCCTTAGCTCTTCACAATGAGAGAGTTATGATTCAAAATGAGATCTTATGATATCTATTTATACAAAATGTCTTTCATATAGTTTGTCCATGTAGCAAGGGTAAAACATAAGATAAGGGGTCCACAACCCTTATCTTTCCCTTTGCAACAAAATAATATTAAACAATTCACCTTTAAAATTCACTTTTACACAAAAAAAATCCTAGAATAGGGGATGTCACCCCTTTAGGGGATGTTTTGGCACTTTGAAGAAGTTGTTGGGGTAGTAGATGCATGGCTAGGCCTCCAAATTCCACTTGTCATTCATCCAAGTCTTCTCTTGATGGTCTTCAAGCTTCCTTCCTTCAAAACGTGCCACATGTGATCAAGCAACACCTTCACCGCCAAACCCTAGCCCTCTAGGTGACGTCAAGCTTCTAAAAGTGACGTTTTTCCTTGTTATCGCACAATTTGTACTTGCCCAAAAGCCCAAGGCAAGTGGATACAGAATTGGCGTAACTGGGAATAACCTATCACTGTCACCTTAATAGGAGATCCCTTTCTATTTAAGAGTATGTCAAAATTACCCTAGGGGAGACATCCCCGATAACCTGGGGGGTTTGAGAAGGCTAAGGCAAGTAATCACAAGGAAATTCTTCCCCTCTCATAGATCACTCAAATCAAAGGTTTCTTTTTATGTCTTAAAGGATGAAGCAAATGTATATTATTGTGTACCTGCCCAGAACAAGACAAGGAAAACGGGGCACTTTCCAAGTACCAAATGATTGTTAGTACTTCATAAGACAATAAACCTTCATAAAGTAAGCTAGCTGATTATGAATTTGCAGCAATGCAACAGTTTATAACAGCAATTAATATCTTACAACAACCACAATATTTATGCCTTGAAATTGCTTGAAAAAATACAATAAAAAATGACTTTGACTAGACAAATTGATAGTAAATTGTCACAAGCAAAATTGGCAATGTTTAGCTAGCTCTTGATGTCACTTTTGCAGAGAATTTGCTGCAGTTAGATGGCTGTAGCTATCTTTTGCAACAACAACAAATTTAAATGGTCAAAAGTGCAAGAAAACCACACACAAAACTAGATCTTACCTAGTAGGTTCATTAGCAATTATCACAATTGAATTTTGAATGGTTCTAGTGCAAGTTATGTAGGTAAATGTGTGTAATTAATGTATGTTTATATGGCTATAGCAATGTTTTTCTACAACAACAAGTTAGCTTAGGAGTTAGTCTAATTTAGGGTTAGAAAATGTTAGTAAAGGGTTCAAGGATAAGAGTATAAGTGTTTGTTTGATCAATCACCACTTGTAGAACGTGATCTACTGCCTTTCTAGGATAAATGGAGTCACTAATGGCAGCAACAAATCTTAAAGGAAAGATAGCAATGATAATGAGATGTTAAAGGGGTGGAGAGGATAAGAGAGGTGTTGGTATCCCAAGGCCTCAAAAATCCACTTCCAAGAGAAAATTGCTAGAAAGTAACAAGGGTTAGGCCCTAACGATTTTCTTTTTCCTTGAACAAAATGTAATAAAATATGCAATTGAGCAATGGAAGTAGGGTTACTAGAGTGCTACAATGGTAGGGCTCTAGTATCTACTTCAAATTAGGTGCCTTTCAAGAAATTTTAGCACATGGAAGATTATAGGGAAAAAGATAATAACATATGTCTTTGACACAAAACAAGTAAAAATAGCCATAAGCATTCATTCACAATAAAGAAATGCAGATTTTCCACTTCACCAAGAATAATCAAGCAAACCACCCTAGTTGAAGATCCTCCCCATAAAAATGGCCAAAATACACCAAAAATTGCCTCCTTCAAGAAGTGCACACCACTAGTTTCAGCCAAGAACACTTAAGGAAGGCCGAATTTCAGACCTACACTTAAGTGATGAGTCAATCATGAAAAAATACAAGAGTTTTATCTCTTATTTATACAACGACAATGACCTTTAATTGTCTTTTAGGTCACAAATGGCCGACATGGCCAGTTTACATAAAAAATCCAGTTTTTACATAAAATTAACAATTTAAACCCTAATTTCACTTTAGGGATGATGTCATGCCCCTCTAGGGTGACGTTAGGCCCTCATCATGGAATGCTAGGCCTCAAAAGTGAAACGTTAGGCCTAAAAAGGCCTCAAAAGCTGCCACACGTGCCAACTAGCACCAAACCGTCCTCATGCCAAACCCTAACTGGATGACGTCAAGGGTCAATATGATGACGTCAGGGGCCTTCAAGGGCCAATGTCATGGTGGAAGGGCAAGACACCCCCCCTGGGTCTAGGCCTGCCAAAGTGTCTCGGGGGAAACGTCATTCTTCTTTTCTGGTGCCATCCTCTGGTGTTTCTCTGCCCCTGGTTGTGGTCACAACATCCATTTGGTGGGCTTTTAGCCCCATGGAGGTCCGAGCTAATCATCTCCCCATATGTACCTGTCCACCGGCATGGTCCTGCAACAACAATAAGTACGCCTTGCATGGGCTCATAAGTCACAGGGATCATAGCACTGTCAATCACATCCAATAATCAAATTACCCAAACATGTGCATCAAACCCCCCTTTACCCAGACAAATGCTTAAAGACGTTATGCAGTTTAACAAGCCAGGTTTGGAGAGGGTTTCAGGATGTCCTATTGGGCCAATCCTTCTCAAGTTTGGGGTGTTTCCTAGGTGAAGACCAATCTAGGTCATGTAAGTGCATGAAATGGTGTAGGGGAATGTTTGGGCAAGGGGTGCAGTGATAACAAGGAAATGTAGGTCTTGCCTGTGAGCGCCTCTGTAGAGGGCGAGCTGCACCTTGTCATGGATGCCATTGTTTCCTAGCCCATTCAATGCCTTTTATTCTTTGTTTGATTGCTTTTTCTTTTCAAGAGGATAGCTGGGGGACACTGCCCTGGCGTGGTGACCAGTGGTGACAGCGTTACCCACAAGCACTTTACAAAAATGAGAAGACTGGCTCGTGATGAGACCCCCTTTCTTTTGGCTATGCCACCAAGAGCCACTACCCTGGTTTGGTGACCAAATAGATGGTAGTTTCATACCGCTACATGCCCATGGACCTAATAGGCCGGTTCATGATGAGACCTCCCATCCACCAACTAGACCTTGAGTTTTATTTTATCTTACTGAGAAGCCTTTTATTGCTTTCTCGGGAATCCTTGGGTGAGGCATCTCAAAGATTTTATTTTGGCTTTTAACTTTTGCCAGCTACTTTTACCCTCTGGGCCTTTAGCCCTTTCTTCCCACACAACCCTTACTAGTGTGGCAAACCTAATGCCCGAACCAAGGTAGGGGAAGATGAGAGGGAGAATGATGAAAAGTGGTAAGTATGGAAGGAATGGACGATGACCTTTCATAGACCCACCTAGTGGCAACTCATCCCTGAGGGAACCAGCTTACTAGGGCACTTTGTCACCCCCCCTAGGTATGAACAAGTTAAAGAGCATAATTTCCAAGCAAACGCTATGAAACAAAGGAGAGTTCAGTGCACATATTCAAATGCTTCGAAAATCAGAGTGACACATACCATGATACTTATACTCATTACCTCGTGGAGCAAGACCTACTGCTACTTCAGGATCAAGCCGATGGGATGGATGCTGCTGCCACTGATAGACAAGATACACTGAAGAAAAGATGGGCCCTCCGGGGCCAAGCTCAAGTCGTATGGCTCTCAGTATTCCATGTCTAGGACCTGTGGGCCTTGAGACATAATCTCCTTAGTTATCCGTAGGATAGGGGATAACATGCCTCTCCTAGGCAAAACATTTGGCATGTAAGGGATAGGTCATGTCATCCATGATGTCTTCTAGGCCTCCAAAGGTACGTCTCTGTCATCCGGCATGCGGGCCCTTGGCATCCTACCTGTGGGCTTCAAGCCCCATGGAAGCCCAAGCTAGGCTTGTTCTTCCAAAACTGTCCACCAACTAGGTCCTGCAAAGACAAATAAGCACTCCCTCCAAGGATCTCAAGTCATAATATCATGGTGAGTAAATCAAATCAATAAATGAGCCACCTAAGCATGTGCATCAAAGATTACCCGATCAAACAAGTAAGTGCTCAAAGACATTATGCAACTTTCCAAGCTTGGATATGGGAGGGTTGACGAGGTGTCCTATTGGGTAGATCTTTCCCTAGGTCAAGGAGTGTTTCCCAAGTGATCCCTCTTTAAGCCATGTGAAGTGGATGAAGTGGTTATGGATCAAGACTCACTGGGCATGGGGTTCATGACATACAAGGGGTTGTAGTGTCTTATTCATGGGTGCCTTTGTAGAGGGTGTGTGGCACCTTTGTTTTCAATGCACTTTTTCCAAGCCCATCCTCTTGCCATTCTTTGTTTCTTTCATGTTTTAAAGGACGCGTTGAAGGTCATTGTCCTGGCGTGGTGTCCAGATAATGATAGTTTCAGTCACAAATACCTTGCGGAAATGAGAAGGCTGGCTCGTGATGAGACCCCCTTTCTCTCAGTTGTGCAAATGAGAGCCACTACCCTGGATTGGTGGCCAGATAATGGTAATTTCATATTGCTAGATACCCATAATCATGATAGGCCGGCTCGTGATGAGACCTCCTATCCTCCAACTAACCCCCTAAGTATTCACTATTATTTATTCTTGTGGGTCCCCCTTTTCTTATAGAGAAGCATTTCATTGCTTTCTCGGGGGATCCCTAGGAGAAGCATTTAGAAGGTTTATATATAGGATTTTATTTTTTTAGCCAATATCAATCCCTCTGGGCCTTCAGCCCCTTCTTCCCATGGAATGAGGGACAACCCCTTCTTGGGTCAATACACCCTAAAATCCCAAGAGACAAGGAAATGGGGGGTTTTAGGTGATGGAAAATGGTAAGTATGGCTGGGAACGATATGATGGCTCTTCAAGGGATTTCCTAGTAGCAAACCCATTCCCAAGGAAGACCACTTACTAGGGCACAATGTCAACCACTAAGGTGAAATGGGGCAAAAACCATAGTGTCCAAGCATATGTCATGAAATCTAAAGCAGTCTAAGATACAACATACTCAAAATCCCTCAAATATTGAAATGACTCTCACCATAATACGTGACTTGTACCTCATGGAGCAAGGCCCAGTGCCTCTCGGAAGCCAGCTGGTGTGGTGGATGCCATCTGAAAATCCTGACCTCTGTGGTGGTGAGATGGGTCTCCATCTGTGCAAGTGGACATTGCTGGTCATGGAGTCTCTTGACACTCCATATCTGCAACCTGAGGGCCTCGGGACATGATCTCCTTAGTTATCCGACAAAATGGGGATAACAGGCTCAAAGGGCTTGAAGTAGGTCTCCTGAAGATCAAAAGTGGAGGAAAAGGGTGGAGTCAGATATTAACCAAACCCTCTCGAGACTAATGTTTGGGAGGTCGAGGTTGTCCCAAAGAAATCAGGCTCTAACCTACAAGGGGTCCGGGGAGGGAGAAGGTGATGGTAGCCCTCTCAGTTTCAAGTTTAGCTTTTAGATTGACCTAGTGGGATCCTCTATGAGCTTACACTACACAACGTCCTCAACCACAAAGAGGCAGTGGGGAGGGGCGGGGGGTGTTGTGCCTTCCCCAAACAACTTGTGCCCATGAGTGAATATGAGTTTCAATTTCTTGTTTAAAGATTACTAGTTGAGATCAAATCTCCTCTTGTTTGTTCTTGAGTTATAGAATTCTAGTGTGCAAGGCATCACTCAGGGTGGAGAGCTTCTTGCACTTTGTTTTCAACCAACATTTGTTTGAGAATTAGATTCTTAGATTTCTCCTTTGATACTCTATTTGAAAGAGGATGCACATCTACTTGTCTCTATTCCATCAATTTGGAAAAATTGTGGAGTTGGGATGCTAACAATACTGGGTCTACTAAGAGAATTACCATGTTGTTTGAACATGTTTTGGGACTATCCATGGGATGCATCTCTATTGTGCTAACAATATTTAAACCTAAGCTAGGACATGCCATTGAACTTGCGACCTTGCCATGCTGGTTTCTTGTTGTCCAAGCTGCGTTGGCTAACTGTGCTACAGATGGAATCGATAGAGAAGATGTAGGCTTAGAGGAACTCACAAAGGGGTTGCGGGTTTGTTATGGTGTGTTGGTCGAGAAGAAAAGCGGGTGTGTGGGGTTGAAGGGACTCTTGGGTAGGGGAGGAAAGGGAGGAGAGGAAATGAGGGGAGTGAGGGATAACGGGGAGGGGATGGAGTTGCGGGGGAAATTGAGGTGTTGGGTTGTGAGGTCCCAGGGAAAGAGGTTGCATCAGGCTTGAGAGGGATGAGGGATGTGGGATGTGGGAGTGAAGGACACAATATCAATTAAATGTTGTTAGGAGTCCTAATGTTAAAGGGTCACAATAATGTTAAATGACCCAACTATATATATAGGTTAATTGAGAAGGTAGTTAAATAATTTATCACTTGATGTAGAAAAAAAAGCTTATGGTGATGTATTTAGTGACTCCATCATTGCCCCAAGAGGTGCTATTCATATATATATATATATATATATAAAGAGTTGACGTAATAATATGAATGAAATATTATGGTACTAGTAACCCCCCCCCACCAGCCAAGATCTATCTTAACCCCATATTTTTCAAGCGTGGAGAGAGATCAAATCTTTTGAGGTGGAAACTTTTCCTCAAGTTTTTGTACCATAAAAAGGGCTTGCTGTTGGATTACTGAGAGGGGGGGTGAATCAGTAATAGAGCAATCTAATCCTTTTTAACCATAAAATGCAAGTGTTATATCAATGTAGCATTATCATCCAATAGTTGTAGAGTAAATAAACAATGAACAAATGAGCAATCATACATATACACAGTACACCAGTGTTTTTACGTGGAAACCCAAAGCGGGAGAAAACTACAGAATGTTTTTTCTTATATGTCTTTAAGAATTACATTCATTGGAAGCACCAACTTCCTTTGTTTTCCAGCTGCAACTGGAAGGAGGCTCCAACCCCCTAGTTTCTCACGCTACAACCTGAGGGAAGCTCCAACTCCCCAATTTTCTGGCTACAACCAGAAGGAAGCTACAACCCCCTATGTTCTCCGGCTACAACCGGAAGGTGGCTACAACCACCTGTCCTTGCCCCGTCCAACCGCCCTGACGTAGAAGTAGAATGATGGAACCATTGCCACACTATCACTGTGAGATATACCACTGTAACAACCTGTACCACTGACCTGCAGCCAACCTGTACTACTGCCTTGCAATCAATCTGTACTTGAACTGAACATGTATGAACCAAATACAACAGATACGCGACCTGTAGTTCTGCAACATGCGTATCTACGCGCCCTATCTGTTATGCAGCCCGCGTATGTACGCGACCTATTTGTTATGCAACCTGCGTATGCCTTCTGAAACTAGGATTTTCTTTCTTTTGAAAACTTCTGACCCTCTGCAACCTCTTTCACATAGATCTGTAACCTGTCACTGTATCCAGATTGTAACTGTATCCTGTGCATGCATTCTCATACATAACCTTTACCCAAAGACTCTATATCTCTTTCTAGTCATGTGCCAAATGAGTGTGTGTTATCATGAACCAATATAATAATCCTCGCATGAACTAGACATAAAAACCCTTTCTGATATTCAGCCTCTCAATACATCAACCACTTCACAAATACAAGCTCTCAACCATGTACCACATAAACCCTTAGCCATATACCAAGAAATACAAGATGTGCCTCAACTCTAACAAGAAGTATCAATGATAAATATTGATTATACCAACACTGTATTTCTGTAGATCAGACTTATACAGAAGATCCCATGCAACCAGTAGTCTCTCTAGGGAGAATCCTCAAATCTCCATAACCATTTCTCATGCATACATCAAAATCCAACTACTCATAGAAATAAGACATACATTTTGAACCAGTGGATAGATCTGATGTATTTGATCACTGTAGACCTTCCTGGTAGCTTGATCTCAGAATCTAGAACCTCGACATCTTCATCTTCTCAAGTTTCTATGGCTTTACCTTCATGTACGCACCCTAATACATTGCCAACCCGCATATGTACGCACCCTAATACACTATTAGCCTGCGTACACCTCAGAACTTAGGGTTTTTTAGTATTCGCTGTAATTCTGAAACTTTCGCCGTCAACCCTTCGTGCTACCTCAGACTTTCGCAACTTCAGATATATCAATGAGTACTTGCAATAAGCCTTACACAACAATAGATATTCAATATGCTCAAGTGTGATTAAATGAGAGACCTTTGCCTCTTATTTATACTTTCATGTAGCTTCCTCAAGGGGTTACCTTCTAACCATCTTAACCCACTTTCCTTATTTTAGGGCTAACCCACTTCTAACCACTTGTCCACTTAACTTAACCACTTTCCACA
>SNQJ01S0001529.1:62162-93848 GCA_010110895.2 Picea sitchensis
TCGAAGAAGAAACAATCCAGGGCCATGAAGAAAATTCAATTCCAAAAGTTAATCAACAAAAAGCTACAAGTATACGAAGTAAGGATCGAGTTACAAGGATGCCTTATCGACATTCTAATCACAAAAATCGATACTTTAGCCAATCCTTGTATCAACAGAAACAAATGACCAGTATGGCGAAGAATATTACTTCCACTACAAGTGATGCTCAAAGTAGAAGCTATCATGGGAGTCAAAATACATCAAGTTCTTTCCAAGAACCCTATAAACTCCCCATGCAAAAGATTGAATTAGGATGGGCAAACTCCTTTACAATGCGACAATTCTGCTCAGCGCTTAGAAAATCCTATCGTCTCAAGTCCTCAACGATTACTAACTCGATAATGAAGAATCAGGCGACAATAATTACAAGCTAGCGCAAGAGATAAATCTTCCATAAAGTATGCTTTGAGGACAAAGCATTTTTAAGGGGAAGGCAATGTTATGAACATAAAATATACATAAATAGATATTCATAACATAATAATTAATTAATAAATAATAATAATTATTAATAATGAAAGGTCATGTCTCAAAGGACATGACTATTGGTTGAGGGCACCCCTGCGTGGGTATATTAACGAGCCCTCATTCTCAATTGTAATCATCTTATATCTTATTATTCATTCTTATTACATATATATTTGTCCATATGGATTTGATTACTATATTCCAGATATTTTGGATTATTTGTGCGTGACGAACTTTGTTCGTCTCAAGGACCTTCATGTTCTTCTTCATCGTTGGGATCCATGGAATCTTCTATAGATTTCCTGAAGCCAATCTTTTCATCAAAAGTCACATCTCTGCTGATTTCAACCTTTTGTTGACATGGAGCATAGATTCTGTAAGCTTTTGATATATCCAACGAATATGCCCTTCTTTTCTGAAGGTTCCAACTTCTTTCTTTTGTCCTTGGGAACATGAATATAGACAGGACAACCAAAGATCGTCAAGTGTTCAACACTTGGTTTCTTTTCGGAGAAAAAATTCTTCTCGAGTCATGTTCTTCAATATATGATGAGGACTTCATATACGACTGTCATAGTTGCTTCTCCCCATAGAAACTTGGATATATTATGGTCATTCATTATTTCCTTAACATATTCTTCAATGGATCGGTTCTTTCTTTTTGCCACACCATTCTGTTGAGGATTGTATGGAGTAGTGAGCTCCCTCCTAATCCCGATTGTTTTACAAAAGGGAATGAGCTCCTTGGAGGTGTATTCTCCTCCATTATCAGATCTTGATTTTCTTGTATGTTAGGTTTTCCACTTCAACTTTGAATTCTTGGAACTTGCTAAATACTTCATCCTTTGTATCTGAGTGAATGATGTCTAAAAACTCCTTTTGCTTTCCACGCTTCCTTTAGAATTGGTACTTGGTGAGATCACTTGCCTCACCACTTGATGGAGTCATCTGCTCCATGTTTGCAACTGTCACTGTAGCTCCTTCTCAGAGCTATAGCCCATGACCTGCCCGGAACAAGAACAACAAGAGAAAAAGTTTTTCCAATAACATTTTCATAAGAACATATCTATGGTAACAAGGATGGTAGTCATCATAGAATTACCAAGGTGACCTGCACGGGAGCAAAAGCAAGAAATATCTCCTAGAGGAGATGTTAGTTCATTTTGCAAACAAGTGCAATAAGCATCTATATCAATATTACTTACATGAAACCAAGTATACCTAGCAGTAATAGAACCTTTCAAATATTGTTGTCACAACTATAGTGTTTACTTGTACCGTAGCAACTATCAAACTTGATATGTGCAAATTGAAACTTAACAATTTGATCAATCAAACCTGGAACCTGGAGCCTCAACTGCTAGGGAGGATGCGCTTTTTCCTCTGAATGTACTAAATCCAAGATCACTGCTTGGACAGGGCCTCTTGTACATCCCTGCAAACACACTCATACTTTGTTGGATGATATAACTTGAAAAGCATATACAAGTACATACCTTTGAAATTTTTAGCATTGTTCAGCTTGTCTTCTAATATGAAACTAGACACCATCTTGACAAGAAGAGGTTAGAAACTGAATCAAAAAGGTTCAATGATTAGAACAAGCTAGAAACTCTGAATTTTCAACTTTGACCACAAACTCAATTTTGACCAAAAGTCAACCTTTGACTTTGACGAAGAACTCAAACTTGACGTTTTTGCTAGTTGAGGGCACCAGAGGGTGCGCTAGGCTAGGGCGCACTAGAATATCCAGAAATTAGGTCTAATGCTTCACTCAAGGTGCCCAAAGAATTAGATTAGGGCTTGCTGCAGCTGCAAAATCAAAAACCCTAGTTGTAGCTGCAATTGGTGCTACAACGAGCTTGACAAAGAACTCCTGCTCTACCTTCCAGTAGTTAGACTGTTCTGAAGGTAGTGTGGGCCCATAACCTATTAGAATATTTCGATGTGCTCGTTTAACCATAGACAATATCACAATATTGTCTGCCAACCGTAGGCACGCAGCCACGCCTGAGCACGATAACCTTTGCTAGATAGAATGATTCCGAAAAGCCACACTAGAACCAACAGATAAACCCTAGTTGCAACAGTAGCACGAGATGGAACCAAAAAACACTATCCAATTGCAACAACATCACAAGACAAGGAGAGCGCACGTTCTCCAAGGGTAGCGCACAAGAGAGAGAGTCTCCACAACCACAGAACAAGAACAATACTCAACTACAACAGTTGCAGTTGCACTTCTTCCCAAGAATACCATCAGGAATATCACCAAGAATACCACCAAGAATATCACCAAGAATACCGCCAAGAGATACTAAAAGGTAGGGCGCATATCTTAGGCTAGATAACGCTAGAGAGAGAGACCAAGAACCACCCCAAAAGACTATCCTTCCATTCTTGCAGCTGCAACTCCAGACTTGCGCTATACTTGAGAGAGTGAGTGAAGTAAGTGTGTAGAAATGAGCTCAAGCGCCCTCTATTTATAGTGCTCCTTGTCACTTGTCTAGGCCGACTTCTCTTCCTGGAGGGTAATACTTTAATATAATTTATTCTATTGAGCCGACTTCTCTTCCTAGAGGGTAATACTTTAATATAATTTATTCTATTGAGCCAACTTGCCTTCTAGGGTTTTTACACATCTGTTTAGGATTTTTCTTGCTTCCGAAATATTCTATTCTAGCCAAAGGTTACACATGGAGGTTAATACCTCCCGCAACTACCATAATATCAACAGGAGGAGTGTTAGATGCACCTTGTGGAGAGCCCTTGCATTTGGAGCCTTGCTTGTGGATGGCATCACCTCGGAGCTGGACATGTGTACCCTTGGAGTGTAGTGCTTCATGTTACCCCTCATACTGTATGAGAGGTAACCATGTGATTCTCATCACCTGATAGAGATTTCAACAAGAGCACCACTCTCCTAGTGGCATGATGTTCTAGTTCACATTTCATTGTGAACACTTCAGATTGGTATTCCAGAACTTATATGTCAGAGATCTTGCTACATGATGATCTTCCTTACACAATGGATATGCCCACCATTGATGATTTCATGATGATGGTAGCATGGTTCGGTTGATTTGGCATAGTGAAGATGATGTTGTCCACATGATGTGAGCACCTCGGTGCTCTATTTGTGATTATGATGATGAATCTTGATGTATTGGATACTGTCATATCTTTCATTCTTGCTCATGTGTCGTGATAATGTTTCATATATTTGTCATGGCCAGGGTGAACATTGGTGAAATCTAATAATGGATCATAACACTCTAAATTGTTATTATTTTCCTTCTTGTGCCATGGTGGATTGTAGTCTTCCTTTAGATAAGTGTTGTCACTCTTAGGTTGCGTTGTACTACTAGAGGCTTAGGAAGGTGTAGCGTGCCCATTACCCCCAACTATCTTTCACTCCTTGCCATATCCCCAATCACTTCCATGCACACATTCCGTATTCCCGATCATGGTTGGTTTGTCATATGTCATAGTTGTTGAGTTTTCAATAAGCTAGGCTCAAGCATGAAGTTCATTCCATTTTTAGCATTTTACTTGAACCATAGACATTTGCAGTTTCACCATTAACAATTTGTTGCAGCAACCAAGATCACAAGAAGAAATACCATGCACAAGTACACAAGAAGTATCTTGGGAAACCCTTCTCAACAAGGGAAGAAAACCCAACCAATCCTTTTCTATATTCTTCAAGAGAAAGACCTCCCTCACCATAAATCTAGCACACAAAAGGGTGCTCACAAACCCTAGAAGACTAGCACCCAAGAAAGGTGCGCACTTCATCCCAAGAACAAGTACTTGCTGAAATTTCCAAACTCACACTTGTGTTATGATTCCTTAATGGGGAATTTACCTTTATTTATATTAGACTGAGCCTATCAAAAGTAGTGTCTATTGGCACAACAAGGCCAACCTCAACAACTCACAATATAATTAATAATTACCATATTAATTATCTTTTACATTAATTATCTTTCACTTTATGGTGGGGTCGACCTGTACCCTTTACATCACAAATAGGGTTACATGTAAGCCTGACTCTTGGACAATATAGCAAGGGATCTCATACACCCACTAGTGCTCAGCCACTAGGGGCACATCCATCTGTGCTCAGCCACAGGGATGTCCACATCTCTATCTCACTACGTCTCATAGGAGAATCACACTCACTAGTGCTCAGCCACTAGGATCATGTTCACTTGTGCTCAGCCACATGCACGTCCAACTCAACAGATCTCTTTCTCACTGCGTCTCACAGGAGAATCATCTAGAGTATCACATCATCTCAACTCTCTGCACAGAGGAGACCAGTACATCGTTTCATCTCCGTCTCAGAGAGAACGACACACCCAACTCACGGGCTTCCTCACCCCACACAGGGGCACACAACATTCCATCTCCGTCTCAGAGAGGAACCACACACCCAGCTCATGGGCTTCCTCACCCCACACAGGGGCACAACGTTTCATCTCCGTCTTAGAGAGGAACCACACACCCATCTCATGGGCACACCCAACTCATGGGCACACCCAACTCATGGGCTCTCTCTCAGGTCGACTCACTCAGTTTGTGTCCTGGAGGATGTCTCAAACAACTGTAATCATCAACAATAGCAAGGTTCATGCTTCATAGTCCCATGAGGAAAGCCTCATATTAAGAGCTATAAGCTTGATATTGATGAAACTAAAGTAAAAAGCCAAAATAAATAGCTTGAGCTATGCTACCTTGCAAAAAATCCCAATGGCCCAAGTCCCATGTTTAACAATGCATATCTAAAGAAAGGGATGAGTCAAATGAAGAAAAAGGCAAGAAAGGGGTAGTAAGAAAAGAGGCTAAGGAATGGTAACTCAATGCTTAGCACACCCTCTTTTTAAAGGCATTCGTGTAGAGGAATATCTTAAACAAACCTTAGGTGGCTATGAGAATCAACTCATAAAGTTACCTGCCTTTATCATAACATCCATCATCACATACTCCTTGGTGTCCTAGGAACTACTTCTTGTCTTAAGAGTTGTGACATGTTATAGAGATTGATGTTGTCCCCACCATGGTTAAACTTGACAAGTGGTATAAATTCAATGAGTTATTGTGAAGCTAAAAGATGATATTTGATGTTTCTCCACTAATGGCACTTATATCGAGCCATGACGCAATAGGATGAATGTAATTGCCTCGAGATTTGTGTACTTGCATTGGGACCTATGTACCTGCATTGAGATCCATGACTTCCTTGAGATTTGTGATTGCTTAGGACATTGTATACCTTGCCTAGGGCATTGTGATTGCCTTGGGCATTGTGAGACATGCATTGGGTGTTGTGATAAGTTGTACACACTCTTGGATGCCACACGTGTCACATCATTCATTTGAAGGGTCGACTTGCTCCTTGTTGACCATTTGACCAAGGTTGTTGCACTTGAGGACCAAATGAGCCTATTTTCTATTCATTTGGCATTGTTTATGGGGGACGTTGGAGGATTTTGAGGAGCTATTCACCTTTGGGCCCCTTATCTCACATGTGTGGGGCATTTTGAGCATGTGATGGAGCAATTTGAGGGGACGACCCTCATGGTTCTTGGATCCACATGTGTGGAGGCCTTGTTGAGCATTTAGAGGACATCTTGTTACACTTTGACGAGGTTGGCCTCCCTTAGATGATGGAGTTTGTTGTATTTTGACCATGCCTATCTCTCTTTTGATGAGGATGTCCACTTGAGGAGATTGTTGCACATATTTTGAGGGTGGCATTGTGTTAGGAGCAGTTATCTTTTGACAGAGTGCCCAAATTTTTTCGATATCAACCCCATTAGATGCAAAATGGCTGTGGGATTTCCAAAATGTGGCCATAATAGAAATCTGAGCAAAAATTGACACAATTATGGTGCTTTTAAAATCTACCATGGGAAGATTTTTAGCAAATTTTTGACTACTTGTTTGAGGACGTTCCACTCTCTTGATGATTGATTCACATGTGGGACACATTTCTAGGAGGGCGTCCACTTTGTAGAGGCATCTATCTTCATTTATTGTACATATGGCATTAGTCCACCATATTTGATTGTTGTTGACTAGATCCTCCCTTTTTTGTTAGAGGATATTCGTATTTTGAGCATAGATCTAGATTTGTTAGAGATCTAATGCTATTTTATTGTAGAGTTGTTGAGCTCTTCATCTATAAATAAGAGCCTCCTCCTCATCGTAAAATCGTTGGAAGCTATTGGAATACAAACCTTTTTGCTCGTCTCTTGTCTAAGGCTTTGGTGATGGAAGATCAACCTTTCTTGAAATGTGGCAAATGATTCTTGGAGCATACTAGTTAGGGTTTTATTGCAGGTTTGTAATTATCAAAGGCTACTTGGGCACCATAGAGGAGTGGCATTGCTACATTGGAGAGGCAAGCTCTTGCCTCTTGTTTCTTTGTTTGAAGTGTGTGAATCTTTGCCCTATTATTCCTTGTGAACAAAAGCAACATTCATTCCCTTTTAAGCAAAAACACTCCCTAGTTATCTTGGAGGTGGTACGATTTTTTAAGGCCCCTCCCTTCGAATATTTGTAGTGATTTCCTTGCTAGATCTAGGACTTGTAGGATCTTGTTTTGACAGCCCTACTTTCCCTTTAGATCTTTTCAAGAATTGCCCCCTTTAGTTGCATCTTGACCCCATTTCCCAACCATAGCAAGGCATTGGTTTTCTTCCCTTCTCAACCAACCAAAAAATCCAAAATTCATCTTTTTTTTGCCCTTTTTGTTTTGTTTTGCAATCTGGAATTTACTGCAGAAAATTACCCTAAAAATCAGATTGCATTTGAGCCATAAAACCCTAAAAAATATACCTTAAAGTTGGCTTTCACTCCCTCAACAAATTGCTGAAAATCACCTCCAAACCCTAAGACACCTTGCTTGATTGGGGCCCTTGTTGTGTGCTTTGTTTCAAGATCTTATAGGGCATTTATTCTTTGGTTTACATCTGAGTATTTCATCAAAAAAATCAGATTTAAAATCAATTAGCTTGAGTTATATGCAAATCGTTCTACTTTTCTAGCTCAAACCCTAGACGTTTTGCATGATTTTGGTCTCTTTCTTTTGATGGTTGGAAATCATTCAAAGAGACTTTAAATTTGGGTCTTAGATCTGCAATTTACCTTTGATAATATCATACATACAGATTTAGATGTGAAATTGAGGACTCTAAGCCCTAAAACCCTAGACATCTCACTTATTTTGCCCTAGTTTAAGCATTGTTTCATCTCTTGTTGAGGGTATTTGATAAGTTGATTTGAAATTTGGAATTTGTCTTGAGATAACAATATAAATTAAGATCTTAGATCAGCTTACTTGTTAATTTAACAAATCTACTTCTTGGTAAATATCTAAATCGACTTGCTAGATTAAAGTCTAGTTTGTCACTTGTTATATCTTGAAAAGAAGGTTGTTTTAGATCTCTTCTAAATCTAATATTTCTGCAATAAATATCTTATAAACAGATTTGGATTGAGTCATTTACTTCTTTTATGCAAGTGTGTTGAGTTTCATAGCATAATCTTAAGTCTACTTGCAATTGGTTTAGTCTTGTGTTGCATTGGTTAATCTTTAAGGCTAATTGGAAATCTGATTAAAGTGGTGAAATTAAAAACATTAATCATATACATTAAATTGGATAATAATAACACTAAGCTCTCTCTTGCTCCCACTTCATACTTTAACACATTGATCTTAATTGACCTTAGGGAAGCCCCACTTGACTAGGGTCATCCGTAGTCTAAAGTGAGAAAGGCAAAGCTATTGAGGTCACAATGGTGGATTTCCTGGAGCTTCCCTTAGGGTCTCATCCTTGTGTTCAGGACTTTTACACCTAGTGAGAACTTGGGAGGTAACACTACACATGCGTGAGCCTACATTTGTTATTGTAAGTTGCTTGTAAGGGCATTGGCCCACATATGTATTTGTGATGTCCCCATTTTTGGGTTTCACTGCTTTGCAGTTGGAGGTGACCTTCGGGGTTTATGCCATCCTAACCAGAGGGTTAAATGGAGGTTAACAGTGAGCTCAAAGGGTTTGAGGGAATTATATGAGGCCCAACCTAGCCCATTTACCATATCTCATCATCATGATCATTTCCACATAGTTTGTTCTTGGTTCTGTGGCATTCCAACGATTCTCGTAATTTGGGTTATTATTGAGCATAATTTAATTAAATACACTAATGGTATTATTCGGATCATATTATCTGAGGGAATACCTTGGTGTAATAGCTCGTTGGAATCAGGATGAAAATATCTAAAGGTTGGGATGATGAGAAAGGGGCTTCCGACATTCGGAAATGTCTTAAAGCCAATTAATCACTTTCCGACATTAAAAAGGGAATTAATTAATTGATTATTTAATGTCATCAGAGCGAGAAATTAATCTTTTTTAAGAAAGGTGACATTGAGTAATTGGAAAAAAGGCGCCTAAGTGACTATTGAATTAATAAAGTCACTTTAACTTATTAACTAAGTCACCTGACACGGGGACATGGGACACGAAGGACACAGAAATATGAGTATCCGACACGGGCACGACGACCCCCGGAAACAAGACACGAAGGACACATTATATATATATATATATATATTATTTATATATTAAAATTGAAATTATGAATTGCACATACAAAAATGAAATAATTAAACTGTAAACATTTACATGATGATGATACAAATTCAATCATACAACTAGTACTAATTTAGTAACTACTAAGTTACTATCATAAATGATGACATTGCCAACTCAACACTGTTGTCCAAACCCATATCATCAGGAAACACATCCCTTGTCTTTCCCTTCAACCACTCTTCTCTTTGCCCAGTGCCTGCATATAAGACAGGGGTTTTTGTGCGCATACACCACTAAGTCACTTGACACAATGACAAAGAGAAGAGTTCAATAGAAGAGTTTATACTTGAGTGAAGGGTACATTTTTACCGGGGTTGTGACAAAAGAGTTCAACAATCAATGCCAACAACATCGAGGTACATAAAGGGCTTGGTGCCCTTGATTAAATGCCAGTTCCATACCCTTATACATGTTAGAATCTAGTGGAAACATTGCAATCCTTCCAATCTTGAAATCTTGAAAACCGTTAAGTGTGTTGAATTTTGAATGGGACCTAAAATTCTACTTTCTCCATAGGAAGTCCAGTGAGGTTGGAACCACTCTCAAACATCCTGAAACAATTAATGGTAATGTTAAAAATTTAAGTAAAAGGATGAAAATGAAAGATAAAGGAGAATGTCACTTTTACTTACTAGGGTGGGTGAAATGGAGGGGGTGGGGACCTCTTTAAATATCATTAGTAAGGACAAATAACCCTTAGCTGCACACCGAAACACCTCACAGCTGCAACTTGCATGAGAAAACATGAACTAGGGTCCTTCTCTGAGCAAGACACGTGTCCTGTTTTCAGGACACACATGACACGTTCTAAACAAGTGTTGGACACAAATTAGGTCGAATCGTGTCCGACACGCTGGACACACGACAAAACAGGGGGTTTCGACGTGTCATGTGACTTAGCTTATTAAAAGGGTAAAAAGGTTGCAAAAGGGTCAACGAGAGAATAAAAGGAGAATGAGGGGTGCCCTCTCTCATTATGCATATTGTTATTTTCGAAAACGAAATTGAGAGAGCTCTTGTGGCTTTGGCTCTTGGGACCAAAAACCCTAGAGAGTTTTTGAGGTTGGTTTCGGAGGTGAAACTATCCACCCTAGCTGGTCATTGAGAGGAGATCATTTAGATCTTCTTACTACGCTTCATTTGTGAGGTAGTTCATCTTCTCGTGGTTGAGATTTCTCTTTCAGTGTCTGAGTTCTTTATTGGTGACTGGGTTTTCTTCATTTTGGGACGGGTTTATTCCTTTGGATGGGCGATTTTCTCTTGTTGGGCGAGTTACCTTTTTGTTGGGTTGAGCTAATTTTGTAGAGGCCGATTTTCTGTATTGGGGGTTGAGTTCTCTCTGCTGGGCGCTTTCTCTGTATGGCTGGGTGCATTTCTTGAGGAAATATTGTAGCGGAGTGAGTTCTACACCGGTCTAGGTGCATACTCTTGAATCTGGGCAGCAAATCTCCATTGCTGGTTGAACCTATTACACTTCTTGTTGAGTATAAAGGCAGATTTACAGCTGTCATAAGTGTTTCCAGAGCTGGTTTATGCTTGATAAGATTTCCCTAGAGCAATGAAACTTATTGGATACATTGTTATCTTTTCTCTTGAATTGTCTAGTGGATTGGGGTTGTTAACAGTTAAAATATTGTCCACTGTTGCTGCTACTTTATTTTATTTCATAACAGTCCTAAGGCTGAAAACTCACAGGGTGAACATCTGTGAAACCTCTAGTCAAGAGGTGAAATTTCTGAATTCTCCGGATAGCAGAAATTTCTACACTACGCTGGTTAATAAATAATACATTCTCCATATGTCTATCTCTTGTTTATGGTCATGCTTTACTAGTAGCCAATAATCTTGTAGAATGATCTTTCATAAAGTATGCCTGACCTTTATATAGCTCACAAAATTGCAATACCTAGTTTTTTAGTCTTTGCAAGATGAGAAACAATTTGGATTGTTAGAATGTGACAAATCTAATATCAGGGGCAATAGTGGAAGGGCATCGAATAGCAAAATGTTGATGATTCATGAAGTAGATTATTATTACTTTTGACCCCTTTCATGGTTTCAACTTTCAAACCTGTGCATTGTTTTCCTGTGTGCCAAGTCCATGCAAGCAATACTTGTTGAGCTTTTTTTTCTGCAGGGGTCTTGAGGACAAGATGTCAATCCAGAGGCACTGTATTAGTAAGCAAGTTAACTGTTGTTTTTGTTGTGAGATGTTGCCATACTTATGGATGTCATGTGGTGAACCGTGAAACTAGCTAGCTGGTTATAATCTTTGTGATTACTGTCTTTGTTCTGAGGCATGGTGGTATGTAGGTATGCTCTATGTTTGGTGGATGTTTTTATACGACAAATGTTCTGTTGTTGAGGGATATTTTTATAAGACATTCTATCTGCGTTTGTTATTGGACATTAATGATTATTGGTCTCTGTTATTATAGATGAACTCTGGTTTGAGATTGATCTGCGCTAGTCCCAAGATATTGTTATGGAAAATATTTTGGTGGAGTGCTGAGTTCCCTGTGGGGGTTTTCAGCTTGATGTCCAGTTTTCCGAGTGAGGGTTTTGCTGTTTGCTAAGTGAAGGGTCTGCCTACCTGTTCAGTTCTCTTTACTGTGCTATATCACTGTTTATTGGAGGGTTTTCTGCTGGGGTTATTTGCTGTTAAGACTGGTTTTATTGCTGTTTTCTTTGGGGGTTCGTATCTATGGCAAAACTGTCCCACAGTCCTCTTTGACAGAGATCAAACCCAAGAGGTTTGATCCATGAACCTAAACTAAGTCTGAGCATATTTACAGAGGCATACATCCACACATGTGACAGGTACATCTCTCTTTGAATCAGGAGGTAAGCTAAAAGTTTAATTTCATACTCAGAAATATTGTTTGTTTCCAGATCTGTTTATATGTCTTCTTCTTTATGCTGATCTAGTGAACAGAAATTTTTTAAAGCTTTTTGTTTTTCAATTTTCCCTAATTCTAACAGATGTAACTATAGTATAGTATTACAGCTATTTCTCATGGTTCAATTAGAGCTATTCATCATGAAATACATGTTAGCCTGTCTTAGCACAGCTAAGACTCTTTTTCTTTTATGACATTGCTTACTGCAAAATTTCATATCTATTTATGTGTTACACCTTAAACAACATTGCGATTTGGTGATCTATTCAAGAAACACTGGCATAGTTAGAAGAAGAATGTCACTAAAGGCATTAAGTTTTCTAGTCTAGTTACAATTTTAGTTTCCACACTTTCAACTTTCGATGTTTTCCCTAGCTATAAAAAACTGGCTTTTGCATGCAATTTATAGAAATCTTCTATTAGAATAGATTCCCTTTTATGTTGTTTGTTTACAAAATATGACTTTTTCTAATTTGTTTACTTTAGACATTGGACATTGTTGCTGAACATCCGGATAAGTTCAGGGTTGTTGCACTAGCGGCAGGTTCAAATGTGACACTACTTGCAGATCAGGTGATCATTTTAACTTGATTGCAGTTGACAGCTATTGTAAAGCCATGCATCTTTTTTAATTTTTAGTACAACAGGAGTGAAAACAATGCTTTTGTGATGCTGGAATTAGTCTAAGGAATTTATATTTCAGGTCAGGAGATTCAAGCCCAAGCTTGTTTCTATCAGTAATGAGTCTTTGGCTGGCGAACTCAAAGAGGCTTTGTCAAATATTGAACCTAAGCCAGAAATAATTTTTGGGGAGGAAGGAATTATAGAGGTATATCATTATTTAGTTAAACTTAGAAGTCCAGATGGATGGAAAACATTATTATGGCGTTGAACTTTATCACCTTTTTCAATAGGATAGAGCAATTTAAGGAGAAATGTCATACATAAAGGACCATAGTTTTTTAGTCTAGAGGAGAAACACTTTTATGTCCTGTAGTTTTTTTGTCTAGTTTATCTTGTGTTCCTCTATGTTTTGTTGATAACTTTGAGCTACTTTCTCTTTGCAGGTTGCTCAACATCCCGAGGCTGTCAGTGTTGTAACAGGCATTGTAGGATGTGCAGGGTTGAAGGTAAAGTCTGGACCTTTATATTAAATGAAAATTGCTATGTTACAATTGTGTTTGTAATGGATTTGAGTATAAACTGGTTACCAAGGACCATAGATTGTAAGTGTGTTAGTCTTACTCCTATAAAAGAGTAGTGGTTTTCATTCATATAAAAGTTGTAAGATGACTTCCTTTTCTACATCTTTCTTGTCTTCTTCATTACAGATAAGTAAAGAAGTATGTCCGTGTAGTTGCCTGTCAATGGTATTCTAGACACTTGTTAAGCTGATGTATTGAACTTTAGGAATGGTGATAAGATATTTGTAGATTTAAATGTAAAAACAAGGCAGGTGTGCACATTTGTGAGGTTATTGGAAGCTTTCTCATATCCGTGAGAAAGATTTGTAGGGAGTTTAAACTCCAAGTGATTGATGTAAAATTGAATGGTCCAACTTGTTTTACCATGATAGGAGTTTTAATGTTTTTTTGTATGGACTCTGATTTTTCTGAGAGGATTTTGATATTTTATCAGTTATTTTTGAGTTCTAGAGCTTGGTCATGTTTATTTGGACGAGGGAATTTCATGAACAAATCATTTTGGTGTATGCCTGTTAATTTTTCAGTCTTGTATCTCATCCAGCACACCTGTAATTGAACATTGTGTGTTTAAACTTTATACTTCCATGCAAGTCATAACTGTAATTCGATTGCCTGGATTTTTTCAGGTTTTTCTAAATTTGAAAGATGTCTTTCCATACTTCTATCTGTCTTCTTGGAGATATCAAACTGACTTTCCATGTTTCTTGTTTGTACACAGCCAACTGTTGCAGCAATAGAAGCAGGGAAGGACATAGCCCTTGCAAACAAGGAGACTTTAATTGCTGGAGGTCCCTTTGTTCTGCCACTTGCACACAAACACAAAGTTAAAATTCTACCTGCTGACTCTGAGCATTCTGCTATATTTCAGGTAGTTATCATTATGTTGATCAAAATATGGTGTAGTGTTTATTGTCTTTGTAAAGACCATGCCGTTTTTTTCTATCCTTCTTTTCCTTAAGTTATTAGCAATGCACTATTTCAAATGAAGAAAATAAGAAGACTTTAGCAACAATTTTACAGTAACATATGAAAGTTTCTGCATAAATATCATGTATAAATTAGTAATAGACTTTGCAGAGAATTGTTTCTAGATCTGAAAGAATTGCTTGTCTGCAGTGCATTCAAGGCTTACCAGAAGGAGCCCTTCGGCGAATTATTTTAACAGCTTCTGGAGGGGCATTCAGGTGTGTGAATTTTTTTCTGTAGTTTCCTCTGCATATTTTCTCAAAGAGACCTCTATCAATAGGCTTAAGACAATGAGTACAAAAATTTAGTACTACATTCATGTATGTGCAGGTGTAAATCCTGATGGTGACATACTATATTAGTATTTAAAATGGACATAACCTAGGACTATTTCAGGGAACTGGCATGGAATTCCTGCCATAGCTGCCAATTTAATCAACGTGATGATCGAAAGCGGCCAACAACTTTACATTTGAAGCAGGCTGTGCATAACTTTTTTTTTTTTTTTACAAAAACTGAAATTTATATATATAAAAGGCACGGCCGAGGTCTCATAGTACAAAAGAGGATACTGGTAGAGGATACCAGCTACAAAATTTCCATCAAAAGTTTACAACAAAGAGTCTGTCAAAGATTATACTTCTGAATCCTGATATCTAAGCTTTTCGAATCTATCTTAGAACTATCTTTCGGAAAGATTTATTTATGCCATTTTTACAAAATTTTGAAGTGCCTTACTGATCTGCTTAGGCTTGGTCTTCCTCTGGAGCTTGATCTTCCTCTAGTGGGGGCTCGAGTGCTACATTCAGATCGGGCAGAATTGGGTCTGCCCTGCTTCCTGTCTCCTCGTTCTGGCTTTGCGCTGAAGAGTTGGATAGCCTGGCTTCCAGAATTGCTTCCATGCGCTCCCCTTGGCGTCTGAGGAATTCGACTTCGTCTTGTAACTGATTGATTAAGGTGCGATGCTGAGCTAGTGTATCTAGAGTGAAGGTGAGTGTGGAGCTATGAGAATCCAGACGTAGTGCTAGTTGCCAAGTGGTGGAGAAGTTATCATCCACCAATTCATCCTCCAATATTTCACGAGCTGGGCGCTGTGCCATATTGGAAATTAGACTGACTGTAAATACCCTCCTCCAATTACTGGTGATTTCTTTGACTCGATCGAGGCTGGCGCTGAGGTTGGTGTTGCTTTCTTTAATTTTGCTTCTGTTGTGGCTGTCTTTATAATTTCCGCTGTCAATACTGCCTCTGGCTATGCTTCCTCTGTCTTCACCGGTGCTGGAGCTTCCTCGGACTGTGGGGTGCCTTTCGCTATTGCCGTAGACCAAGTCACCTCTGGTGAGTCCCCTGTTGCAGTCTTTGAAATTGCCTTCCGCCGTGCTGCTCCCTGGGAGGTCGCTACTCACTGTTTCATCAATTGCCTTACCTCTGCTGCTGAAGCTATGGCGTATTCTCAAGAGGCCTCTACTCTTTAACTGCCCTTCCCAATTGAAAATCCATGTTAACGGGTTCCGCTGTGGCTGGCTGAGACACTGAATCGGGCGCTGACTATCCCGATTTCCTCTTATGGATATAATTTGGAAGGAAGAATGTCGTGCAAACTCAGGAATGGAATGACGTTCAAGCGTTGATGTAGTAGGTACTACCAGCATCCGCTTACTGTGAAGCATGGCTGAAATCCTTTCACAGGCCTTCACCTCAAGCGAAATTAAGGTAGAGGTGATGTTGCTGGCTGCAGGGCGTGCGTGGAGTGACGGGTGTGACAAGTTCCCATGGAGGAGGAGCTCCTTGCATACCAGGAAATCCATATTTTCATCTTGCGGCGTACAAACTCCCACGGGGCGGAGAATGCGCAGGTACATTGTTACCCCGAGCATGATGCTCAGTTTACCACTTAAACCTTTCAGCTGAAACGTCGTGTGGGAGGTGGCGCCAGGTGGAGCGTATTCAGGAGAGGGCTGAGGCATTAGGGGGGGGGAAAGAAAAAAGGCCTTCCCATAACTTCCATGTGACTAGGACCCATTCCAATTGCTAGATTTTCCTGCTCATCCGCTATCCCATTGTTTGTGTGTAGGACGTGGTAGAATGAGGAGTGAATGGTGGATAGGATAGTTCTGGTCCTTTCAATGATTCTTTTCAACTTTGTATTCTTCAGGTTTGTTCTTTTAATAAAATGTCGGATTATATTCTTGGAGTCCCCTATTACAATTATGTGGCTGAGTTGACGATCCTGAGCTAGGAGAGCTCCTTGATATAGCGCATAGGCCTCTGCCAAGTTGTTGGTGGTTACGCACAGATTCCAAGAGTAGCATAGCAATCTTTGTCCTCTAGGGTTGTACAATACCCCTCCCGCACCTACCTCCCCTAGGCTGTGCATACCTATTAATCCTTGGAACACAAGTTTTTGTAGTAGTGCAAAATGGAGAACATGGGGTAAAACATTGTAAATTGCACTTAATTGTATTTATGGAAGTGGAAGTGTATTGGTAGAAATTAATAGAATGATTTGCAGGCTTGCAATGATCTAGGTAATCATCTCTTTACAACTTTGCATTTACTCCATTTGATAATCTATATTTTCTTGCCTTCTGTTATTTTACTTCATGCGCCATTAACCATATGCAACACCATAGTCACCCCAAGAGCGTAGCCACAATGAAATACAATTCAACAACAATGAAATCTATTCTTTACTTTATTTGAGATGGGGAACTCTCCTAACCACTTTGAGGGGGAAACCTCCCAGTACAATGCTGAAGCAATGATAATAAGCATTCCATGCCTTATGAGGAGGACTCCATCCTTATTATACCTAACCTAGCTACCTAAGTCACGAGACACATGAACACGAGACACGTGGACACGAGACATGAAGGACACGAAAATACGAGTATCCGACATGGGCACAACGACCCCCAAAAACAGGATACAAAGGACACGTTTATATATATATATATATATATATATTTAAAAAAATTATATATATGAATTGTTTTTGAAAATTACACGTACAAAAATGAAATATAGACATAAAGATTCATATTTTGTTAGAAACTAGAAGATTTACATCATACAAAACATGTAACATCAATGATGATCAAATGACAATCACTGAACACACAAGAAATTAGAACCATACGCTGCAGCATTCTCAATCTCATTAAGTCATCAAAATCAAAATGTATTACAATGTAGATAGATACCGAGTTAGAGTCACTGATACTATAGGTGGGAATGCTAATGACAAATACAAAATAGCCATAGGGTGGATGCTAGAACCGTAAATGGAAGAATCTCATAGCTCATGAGTCGTGACTATCAATAGTCCTCCATGTCATAATCATCAAGATTGGCATCACTACCATTGCTCTCTTCTTCATCCTCCATCCTCCTCCTCCTCCCCTATATCCAATGGAATCTATGCATTTGTTGATGTGGAGGATGACCCCTCAAGAGGATCCATCATCAAAAGTGACCGGCTTTAGCACTAGTTCATTAGGATCCAAGTTGGCTAATGCCAACTCAACACTGTTGTTCAAACCCATATCATCAGGAAACACATACCACATCTTTGTCTTTCCCTTCAACCACTCTTCTCTCTGCCTATATATAAGACAGAGGTTGGTGTGCACATACACCACTAAGTCACGTGACACATCGACAAAGAGAAGAGTTCAACATAAGAGTTTATACTTGAGTGAAGGCTGTACATTTTTACTGGGGTCGTGACAAAAGAGTTCAACAATCAATGCCACCAACATCAAGGTACATAAAGGGCTTGGTTCTCTTGATTAAATGTCAGTTCCATACCCTCATACATGATAGAATCCAGTGGAAACATTGCAATCCTGCCAAACTTGAAATCCTGAAAAACTGTTAAGTCTGCTGAATTTTGAATGGGACCTAAAATTCTACTTTCTCCATATGAAGTCCAATGAGGTTGGAACCACTCTCAAACATCTTGAAACAATTAATGATAATGTTAAAAATTTAAGTAAAAGGATGAAAATGAAAGATAAAGGATGAAAATGAAAGATAAATTTAAGCAAAAGGATGAAAATGAAAGATAAAGGAGAATGTCACTTTTAAGAATTTAACATTACCATTAATTACCAGGGTGGGTGAAATGGAGGGGGTGGGGACCTCTTTAAATATCATTAGTAAGACAAAATAACTCTTAGTTGCACACCAAAACACCTCACAGCTCCAACTTGCATGAGAAAACATGAGCCCAAGTCCTTCTTTGTGCAGGACACGCGTCCTATTTTTGGGACACGCTGAGGGTAAGTGTCAGACACGTGTTTGGAACGTGTCCTGTGAACAAGACACGTTTCGTACACGTGTCCTCACGTATCGTGTCCGACACGTAGGATACGCGACACAGGGGGGGGGGGTTGGACATATCCTGTGACTTAGCTAGCTACCCTAACCCTGATCCACTACTAGTGAACCTTATTTAATGACTAACATAGTGGGCCTTTAATAATGACTAGGCCATCTTACATTAATTAGCAACCATAGATGTATTAACCTTATCTCTAATGGATGCTTTTATTACATTACTAGGGAGGGTCATAACATACCATCCCCTTCGGTAAGCATTGCTCTCATATATAGTGAGAAAGTCCACTAGGGACATCCATAAGCCTGGGTCCCATATATAGGTGCGTCTGTGAACATCGACTTCCAACTAGTGACACATGAAAGCTGCTACTGGTCAAGTGTGCTGAATGAGTGGATTAAACCAACTGAACTGACTGGGTGCATAGTTGGAGTCAACATCAGTAGAACATTGCCTAGTGCAACGGACATGTCGGCTATCATGCACTGTGCTTAGGCAGCCTTAGTAAGAGTTGATGGATCCACAACTGGGGGTCATTCTGTTAAAGTTTAGCTCAAGCATGAGGTTTATTTCAATTTATCATTACTTGAACCATAAACACTGCAACAATACATTAGCTGCAGTAAACCAAGATCACAAGAAGAATAACTATGCACAAAAGACACCGGAAATATCCTGGGAAAACCCTTCTCAATCAAGGGAAAAACCCAACAATCCTTTGCTATACTACCAAGAGAAGATCCACCATTCCACCACCAAAACTAGCACACAATAGGGTGTTGCTATGACTGAGAAACCTAGCTCCTAGAGAACTACGAATTGCAGTCCTCATAATTTCATACCTCCAACTTTAGACCGTGCGTTGAGTTAGTGTGGAAGAGATGATCCACAATGGGGATCTATCTCTTATTTATACAATAGTTAACTCAACCAAAAGACACGACACTTGGCACAATAGGGCCGACCTGTACAACTTAATAATATAATTAATAATTACACAGCATTAATTATCTCTTACATGGTGGGGCCGACTTGTACCCTTTACAACATAATTAGGGTTTTACCAAAGTTTCACTCTCTAACAATATAGCAAGGGATCTCACACATCCTCTAGTGCTCCACCACTAGGGACACGTCCCCCTGTGCTCACCCACAGGGACGTCACTCTCAACAGATCACTCAATTGAGTCCATAGGAGTACCATTTGGAGCACCATCTCAAGCCGACTCAACTAAGTCCATAGGAGTACAAGGCAGGAGACCATCTCAAGCCAACTCAACTCAGTCCAAAGGAGTACAAGGCAGGAGACCATCTCAAGTCATCTCAACTCAGTCCAGAGGAGTAGACAAGAGACCACACGTCATCACAACTCAGTCCAGAGTGTGACGCACACCTATCATATGGGCACACCCAACACGTGGGCACATATCGTCTCAACTCAGTCTAGAGTAGAACGACACAACCATCACATGGGCCCTCTCACATATCGACTCAACTCAATCCAGAGGAGAACGACCTGGAGAATGTCACATGACGCTGCAATCATCAATACATTCTTCCTTCTTAGGAAGTGGAATAACCTTGGAATCCTTGTTGGTGATTTCAATGGAAAGCATAAGGTGTGCTTCTACTTTGTGTTCATAGCTGAAATTGAAGTGCAAATCTGTGACAAGATGAGGCCCTTCGTCAGGCTTGTCCATTTTGATCTGAGAGAACATGAAGTGTTGGTCAATCCCTCCTTCATATTATGGGAAAGGAGAATGCATGTTGCCTACAAGTTTCCTAGTCGGTGATCCAAAAGTAGTTCTATATGACTATTTCAAGGTTTCAATGATCTTGGTTTTCCTTAGATTTCTTCGACTTAAATTAACCACTGCATGACATGTTCTTTACAACCTAGAGCATGTTCGATAAAAATTTCTTGACTTGCTTCCACGTATGTTGCCCATAAACCTGGATATTCAACGATGAAGGGGACTAGTAAATCCATCCTGGCAACCTTAGGCTATCTGGTGCTTGTAACCACCATGGAGAAAATATGGATTAAATGGTTGGAATGAAGGGACATGCCTGCCTTGAAGGACTTATGGATTGTATGCCCTTGATTCCTATAATCTCAATAAGAAAGATATGGTCTCTTTTCTTTTACAAAAATGTGGCCAATAATATAGGTTTGCAACATTGACAAGGCCAGACCTATAACTCTGGAATAATATGGCTAGTCAAATTTATAATTTGGCCTCAATAAGGATAACAATGACATCTTTGCAAAGTCTTTAATATGAACCAAAAGGTGATCTTGATTGCACTAAACGCAAGGGTGATCAAGACAGGAAAATACCCATTTCAGGTTTTGTAAGACTTATCCCCTTTTTAAAAAGCTTGGAGTACCAACCCACCATCATCTTCACACCCCCTTTAGTAATATGACATTAACATTGCCTTGCTTTTTTTATATGAAGTCCGAAACCCTCATACCATCAAATACAACAAAAGGCTTGAATGATCGTTGTAACAATTAAAGCTCATTGAAAAATTTCAGCGGTCCTAAAGACCACAGAGCTGCTGCTGAGGTGATAGTGGGAAACAGTCTCTACAAAAACCTAGGGTTACCTGCTTGGCTAGAGGACTCTTCCTCCTTGGCCTAAATGGGAAAGGTCTAGCACAACCTCTAGTGGGTGCCCCTTACATTGTCCCAGCTGCTGGGGAACATTTGGGGGACAATGCCTGGAATGGGTGAATGCCTTCAATGCCAGAGCTTCATGAATGTTGCTTCAATGGATGTCATGCTGTCAGTGGAATTGTGTAATATCAAGGAGTTAGAGAGAATACACCTACAATTTTCTAATTGAGCACACATAATAGAGTGAGTGGACATCAACAGTTCTTGTTGAGCACACAATAGATTGAGTGCAATGATATACAATCTGTAAGGTGATCCATTCTCGTTCGATGCTACAAATTTCAACTGCTTTGATATGAATGGGATTGTTATCGCGCGATCTGTACTTGCCCAAAGCCCAAGGCAAGTGAGGGAGATTGGCGTAACAACATGATTTCCTATCACTGTCAACTTAATAGGAGATCCCCACGTTTTAGGAGTAGAAGAAGATCTACCCCAAGGGAGGCGTCCCCGATGGCCTAAAGGGATGGGTAGACTAAGGTTATGTCAAGAAATACCCCTCACTCTCACTGGTCACCAAAGTCAACAAAGTCTACGTCTGCGAAATTGAAACAAAGAAGTGTAATTTGTGTACCTGCCCGGAACAAGAATAACAGAGCATATATATGGCAATTTCATGTACAAAAAATGATAGTAAAGCCTCCAAAGATGATAGACAATGCAATTATATGATGGCTGAAGAAAAATTACAGTTAGATGATGGTTTATAACAGCCAAAATTCTTATGTCCATTGGATGTAGCTTGGGTGGTTGGGAGGAATGATTGTTACCCTCCCCACCCAGGTTCAATTCCTTGTAAGTGACATGGTATGCCCTTAAATGGGATATTCTGAAATACTCGCCCTCCCTATGTTCTCTCGCGGATTCCGGGGAGGTTTATGTGGAAGTAGCAAGCTTCCGATTTCCGGTGCCGTGAAACACATGAAAAAAAAACAGCCAAAATTCACTTGTAACAGCCACAAGAATTAGTGCTCAAAATTGCTAGAAAAGATAGTGAAAATTGAGCATATATCAAGTAGATTCCTTAGAAATTGTCACAAGCAAGTTCTGAGTAAGTTAGCTATGAGTTAGCTTAGTGTATGCAGAAAATTTGCTGCAGTTAGATGGCTGTAGCAAACATTTATAACAACAACAAGAAAGTTAGAGATCTAGGCTAAGTTAGTGTTAGACTTAGTTAGCATAGGCTTGAGAGAATAAGGTTTGAGCGCTTGATCAATCTTCCAACAAGAGAGAAGTGAGAACTTGTGCCTTTTAGGGTTTATGGAGTTAATTATATCAGCACAATAACTTGGAGAAATAACAATGATTATACTTGTCTAAGAGATGAAAAGGTGGAAGCTTGAGGAGTAACACCTTAAGTCCTCAAGTACCAAGCCCTTAAGGGAAAGTTCAACTAGGGTGTAGTCACTTCTAGGCCCTAGCAATTTCTCCTATCCTTAGACACTTGAAATATATTTAATGCAATAAGGACTAGACAAAGCTTCTAAAGTGCCAACACTTTAGGGCTCTAGAAGTTTGTCTAGACAAGATCTTCTTAGGCAAGACTAGCAAAACAAAGAGCCAGAAAGAAGCACCTTATGTTTCTTACTCCTAGGGTTTTTAAGCAAGCAATTTCATAATCTTAAATATGAACAAGTAAACATACCATAAAGATTTATCATGAAATGAAAATTGCAGATTTACTTCACCAAGAATAATCAAGAATAAAAAAACCTTAGATTTGCCAAAATTCCACCAAGAAATGATCCAAAATGCATCCAAACAAGTCTCCAAGCAAGTGTGCCTCAAAATTTCAGCCAAGTACCCCAAAAAGGGCGCCAATTTCGGTCCCCCTCTTGTGAGAGGTGAGTTATGATCAAAAAATGAAATTAGCCAGCCATATTTATATGGGAAATCCTGGCTAATTTACTGAAAAGTTGTGTCTTTTCACAAAACAGAGCCTACATGTCAATTTGCTCTTAAAATTCAAAATTAAATCATTTTTCAAAAAATAAACCCTAAGGAGGGTGACATCATCCTTCCTAGGCTGACGCTAGGCCTCCTCCATGAGACATTGAGGTCATCTAGCAAAACGTTGGGCCTCCAAAGGCCCTCCTCCATGCCACAAGTGCCAGAGCCCAAGATCTCTCAATGTCAAACCCTAGCCCTAGGTGACGCCATGGGGCTACTAGGGTGACGTTCAAGGTCTCCAAATCCAACATCCAGGTGGGGAAGGATGGCCCCTCATCGTCTAGGCTTGCCAGGGTGCCTCCAAAGGCAACGTCCTCTTCCTTCACTATGCAAACTTGTCGTCATTATCTTGCCCCAAGCCTGGGGTCTTTGCATCCATCCTTGGGCTTCAAGCCCTCATGAAGGTACGAACTGATCATCTCCTCATGAATACCTGTCCACCGGGCAAGGTCCTGCAAAGACAAATAGGTACGCCCTCCAGGGGTTCACGAGTCACAAGTATCATACCAAGTAAGCCACATCTAATAATCAAACCACCCGAACATGTGCATCAAACCCCCCTTTTCAAACCAAACAAATGCTCAAGGACGTTATACAATTTGTCAAATTTAGGTGTGGGAGGGGTCTCAAGGTGCTCTATTGGGTCAATCACTCCTCTGGTCCAGGGTGTTTCCTAAGTGGAACCTATCCTAGTCATGTGTGCATGTGAGATGGTGTGGGGTAAACTCTTGGGCATGGAGTTCATGTCATACAAGGGTTTGTATTGTCTTACCTATGGGTGCCTTTGTAGAGGGTGAGCGGTCCTTTGTCCATGATGCAAATCTTTCCAAGCCCACTTATTTCCATTTTATTAATACTTTTTATTCTTTTATGTCTCAAGGAACTAGGTGGAGCCACTGTCCTGGCTTAGTGTCTAGGTATGACAGTGTCATTCACAAATACTTTGCGGAAATGAGAAGGTTGGCTCGTGATGAGACCCCCTTTCCCTCAGTCATGCAACTGAGAGCCACTACCCTGGTTTGGTGACCAGATGATGGTAATGCCATACCGCTAAGCACCCATGATCATGATAGGCCAGCTCGTGATGAGACCTCCTATCCCCCAACTAATACCCTGAGTGATTATTTTTGTAGGTCCCCTATTTATTGTGGAGAAGCGTTTCACTGCTTTCTCGGGGATCCTTGGGCGAAGCATCTTAAAGGTGAATGATAGGATTTTGTCTTTTCCCTGCTACTTTTACCCTCTAGGCCTTCAGCCTCTTGTTCCCATGAGGTAAGGTACAATTCCTTCTTCGGTCAATACACCCGAAGATCCCAAAAGGGTGGGGAGATGGAGGGAAAGAAGTATGGAAAGTGACAAGTATGGTAGGGAACAAATGATGATTTTTCAAGGAACCACCCAATAGCAACCTATTCCTGAGGGCAACCAACTTACTAGGACACAATGACACCCACCTAAGGTTTGAATAAGGCAAAGAGCATAAATTCCAAGCAAATATTCTGAAATCAAGTAAGATACTTTGCAATATGTTCAAATGCTTTAAATATCAGAGTGATACGTACCATGATACCTGGACTCATTACCTCATGGAGCAAGATCCACTGCCTTGTGGGAATGAGGACGGTGTGGTGGATGTTGCCGCTGGTGATGTGTAGGATGCATCAATGAAAGAAGGGCCCCTCCAGGGCTATGCTCTATCCATCTGGCTCTCGACATTCCATGTCTACAACCTGTGGGCCTAGAGACATGATCTCCTTAGTTACCCCTAGGTTGGGGGTAACATCTGGCTCCTACTTGGGGACATATGCTTACCGTAGAGCGCTTGAGAACCTCAACATCTCTGGTATGACCCGTGCCTACTAAAACTCAAACAAAAGATATCAGTAACATCTAGGGTGATGACATCACCCTTTGTTCGTATATGATATAAAACCAAAATAAAAGTTAAAACTCTAATCTAACATATGATCATGAGCATGCATATATACAAATGGAGTAAAGGAAACGTGTAAATGCAATTATAACTATACTAGAATGATATGCAATGGTATGTACAATGGATGCAAATGCCTACCTACCTCAACTCACCTGGTGGTTGATTGCTAGGTGTAGTCATATAACCAGTGAAACCATCCTAGCAATACCTCATAATACTTGCCTCTGTGCTTTAGCATAAACCAAGACAATGACTAGTCAAACACAAAAATAGCATGAGTTAAAACATTCATCATATCATAGGAAATCGTAGAGTCTAGCTCATGGAGGCGGGAGGGAGGGACTAAATCATGCTGAGAGGTATCACCACAACCTTGCCCTATCCAGGCCAAAACATCGCCAAGAAAGTCAGACGAAGGCATATCCTCATCCTTAGCTAAAAGGCTATCTCCAGAAAGTTGAGATGAAGGGATGAGAAGGAAACTATGGGAAGTCCTACGACTGCCTATGGAAAAGGGGGGCCAAGGTAAGGGATGAAACTAGCCCTAGAGGAAAAACTTAGCTTCCAACCAAAGGCTTGTTGATTTTGTACATGAAACTGAAAAAGCCTACAACCAACCAAAGGTTGAAAACAATCCTGTATGACAGGCGGGTGACTATCATGAAAGATACCCCCAACCATATTTGTAGTAGAATGACAAGATGATAGTAGCGGAGGTTGGGAATTCTTGTCACAAAAATCCTACTCTAGGAAGACAATGTCCTGACCCTCATCAAAGTTAGAGCATAATGATGGTTGAAAATTTTCTTCATAAAATAGATCTAAGTGCTCAAAATAATACTCATCGAAATCCTCAAGGTATGATCGGAAATAATCATGAGGACATTGCATTAAGTCATCCTTGGGTGTTTGCAATATGTCTATCACTGTATCATCTCCTTGTTGTCAAATGTCAGAATCAATTGCAATCTCATATGATAGCTGTAAAGGAAACAATTGAAAATGTCCTTCCATATCTTAAATGGGATCCCCATCATAACCAACCACACTCCATTTACGTCTTCCTACATGTATGAACTCATCAATATTATCAACCATGTCATTACCTTTATCATAACATGAAGGGTTTAGTACATCCAAGGATTCCTCTAACACTTCTTCACTTTCCAAATCACAAAATAAAGCATCATCAAAATCTTGGAAAGAGAAACAACTTACCTTATTCACTTCTTCTTGTGCAGGAGTGACAAAGGCTTGGATGACTTCATCAAATGGAAGAGCAAATAATAGTACTTCGTCCTCATGACTCGCCTCTTCAACCATATCTTCTCCTTCATCACAATATGAAGGGTCTGGCTCATCTAAGGATTCCTTCACTTCTTCACCTTCCGAATCATAGAATAGGGCATCATCAAAAACCTGAAAAGGAAAATGATTGACCTCATTCTCTTCTTGTTGTGCAGGAGGAATAGGATCTTGGATGGCTTCATCGGGGGGAGAAGCACTCATCAACACTTCATCCTCATGATTGATATCTTCAATCTCTTTTTCTTCAACCAGATCCTTGTCATCTTCGTAGAATTATGAGTAAATTCTTGCCCTTCCTTATGGGATTGGTAACCTTCATCAGTAACCCTCTATTCAAGCTCTTGTTTGGAGATTGGTTCCCACCATTCATTAAACTCTTTAACGAAAATGTTAATGGAAGCTACATTTTCTAGGCTAAGAATATTTGGGGTATCCTCAGGGTTATCAATGTTGAATTCTGGAGTGGAGAAATGTTCCTTCTTGGTGGAGGAAATACTTACTTCGATTTTTGTAGCCATGTCGTAGGCTTCTTGGATTGTCCTTGGGCCCTTTTCATTGAGGAGGAATCCTAATTGCCATGAGAATGCCCTGGTATAGAGGGAAATGAGGTATTCCTTTCCTGGGTGAGATCTTTTAGGGATTCATTGTAACAACCTCTCGAATCTAGTATGGAACTCCCCAACGGTTTCTCTCTCAGTCTTTTTAATGCCACTGAGTTCACTTAACAATAAGTACATATGCTCTTTGACAATCCATCTTTTAAGGAAGACCTCTTCTAGTTGATCCATGGATGTGATTTTGGCATCATGGATACTATCATACCATACTCTAGCATCATCATGAAGAGTGGCAGAGAAGAGTTTCATTGCCAGATATTCAGCATCATCACTGATAGGGTGGAGCTGAAAGAAAGCCCAAAAATTAGTCATTTGTTCTTCGACATCATCCACATCACTACCAGTGAATCTTGGGAGCCAATTTTCATATCTTGCAGGCATTCGTCAGGGGTAACCCATAATTTTACTCATATTCAAAGGTTTGAAATTACTCGGGTCCCATTGAGAAGCCATAGTTGGCTTTGTCATTAGTGGAGTCACCAGATAATCCTTCTAGGGATTATCAAAGGGAAAAGAGGGAATCAACATCAGTGGAGTCGCCAAGTAAGCCATCAGTGGAGTTGCCAAGTAAGAAGGCTTTGAGGAAAAATCTTACTAAAAATGTGTCGTTCGAGGAAAATTGACTTGATGTTTCCGGACAACGGCGCCAAAAATGTTATCGCGCAATCTGTACTTTCCCAAAGCCCAAGGCAAGTGAGGGAGATTGGTGTAACAAAATGATTTCCTATCACTGTCACCTTAATAGGAGATCCCCACGTTTTAGGAGTAGAAGGAGATCTACCCCAAGGGAGGCATCCCCGGTGGCCTAAAGGGATGGGTAGACTAGGGTTATGTCAAGAAATACCCACCCTTCTCACTGGTCACCAAAGTCAACAAAGTCTATGCCTGAGAAATTGAGGAAAAGAAGTGTAATTTGTGTACCTGCCCGGAACAAGAACAACAGAGCATATATATGGCAATTTCATGTACAAAAAATGATAGTAAAGCCTCCAAAGACGATAGACAATGCAATTATATGATGGCTGAAGCAAAATTACAGTTAGATGACGGTTAATAACAGTCAAAAGTCAATTGTAACAGCCACAAGAATTAGTGCTCAGAATTGCTAGAAAAGACGGTTATAATTGAGCATATATCAAGTAGATTCCTTAGCAATTTCACAAGCAAGTTCTGAGTAAGTTAGCTATGAGTTAGCTTAGTGTATTCAGAAAGTTTGCTGCAGTTAGATGGCTGTAGCAAACATTTATAACAGCAGCAAGAAAGTTAGAGATCTAGGCTAAGTTAGTGTTAGACTTAGTTAGCATAGGCTTGAGAGAATAAGGTTTGAGCGTTTGATCAATCTTCCAACAAGAGAGAAGTGAGAACTTGTGCCTTTTAGGCTTTATGGAGTCAATTATATCAGCACAATAACTTGGAGAAATAACAATGATTATACTTGTCTAAGAGATGAAAAGGTGGAAGCTTGAGGAGTAGCACCTTAAGTCCTCAAGTACCAAGCCCTTAAGAGAAGGTTCAACTAGGGTGTAGGGACTTCTAGGCCCTAGCGACTTCTCCTATCCTTAGACTCTTGAAATATATTTAATGCAATAAGGACTAGATAAAGCTTCTAAAGTGCTAGCACTTTAGGGCTCTAGAAGTTTGTCTAGACAAGATCTTCTTAGGCAAGACAAGCAAAACAAAGAGCAAGAAAGAAGCACCTTATGTTTCTTACTCCTAGGGTTTTTAAGCAAGCAATTTCATAATCTTAAATATGAACAAGTAAACATACCATAAACATTTATCATGAACTGAAAATTTCAGATTTACTTACTTCACCAAGACTAATCAAGCATAAAAAAACCTTAGATCTGCCAAAATTCCACCGAGACATGATCCAAAATGCATCCAAACAAATCTCCAAGCAAGTGTGCCTCAAAATTTCAGCCAAGTACCCCCAAAAGGGCGCCAATTTCAGTCCCCCTCTTGTGAGAGGTGAGTTATGATCAAAAAATGAAATTAGCCAGCCATATTTATATGGGAAATCCTGGCTAATTTACCCAAAAGTTGTGTCTTTTCACAAAACAGAGCCTACATGTCAATTTTCTCTTAAAATTCAAAATTAAATCATTTTTCACAAAATAAGCCCTAAAGAGGATGACATCATCCTTCCTAGGGTGACGTTGGGCCTCCTCCATGAGATGTTGAGGTCATCTAGCAAAACGTTGGGCCTCCAAAGGCCCTCCTCCATGCCCCACATGACAAAACTGCAACCCAACATCTCTCAATGTCAAACCCTAGCCCTGGGTGACGTCATGGGGCTACTAGGGTGACGTTCAAGGTCTCCAAAGCCAACATCCAGGTGGGGAAGGGTGGCCCCTCGTCGTCTAGGCCTGCGAGGGTGCCTCCAAAGGCAACGTTCTCTTCCTTCACTGTGCAAACTGGTCGTCATTGTCTTGCCCCAAGCCTAGGGTCTCTGCATACATCCTTGGGCTTCAAGCTCTCATGAAGGTCCAAACTGATCATCTCCTCATGAATACTTGTCCACTGGGCAAGGTCCTACAAAGAAAAACAGGTACGCCCTCTAGGGGTTCACGAGTCACAAGTATCATAACAAGTAAGCCACATCTAATAATCAAACCACCCGAACATGTGCATCAAACCCCCCTTTTCAAACCAAACTAATGCTCAAGGACGTTATACAATTTGTCAAATTTAGGTGTGGGAGGGGTCTCAAGGTGCCCATTGGGTCAATCACTCCTTTGGTCCAGGGTGTTTCCTAAGTGGAACCTATCCTAGTCATGTGTGCATGTGAGATGGTGTGGGGTAAACTCTTGGGCATGGGGTTCATGACATGCAAGGGTTTGTATTGTCTTACCTATGGGTGCCTTTGTAGAGGGTGAGCGGTCCTTTGTCCATGATGCAAATCTTTCCAAGCCCACTTATTGCCATTTTCTTAATCCTTTTTATTCTTTTATGTTTCAAGGAATTAGGTGGAGGCCATTGAACCGGCTTGGTGTCCAGGTATGATAGTGTCATTCACAAATACTTTGCGGAAATGAGAAGGTTGGCTCGTGATGAGACCACCTTTCCCTTAGTCATGCAATTGAGAGCTACTACCTTGATTTGGTGACCAGATGATGGTAATGTCATACCGCTAAGCACCCATGATCATGATAGGCTGGCTCGTGATGAGACCTCCTATCCCCCAACTAACACCCTGAGTGATTATTTTTGCAGGTCCCCTATTTATTTTGGAGAAGCACTTCATTGCTTTCTTGGGGATCCTTGGGAAAAGCATCTCAAAGGTGAATGATAGGCTTTTGTCTTTTCCCTGCTACTTTTATCCTCTGGGCCTTCAGCCCCTTCTTCCCATTAGGTAAGGTACAATCCCTTCTTGGGTCAATACACCCGAAGATCCCAAAAGGCTGGGGAGATGGAGAGAAAGAAGTATGGAAAGTGACAAGTATGGTAGGGAACAGACGATGACTTTTCAAAGAACCACCCAGTAGCAACCTATTCCTGAGGGCAACCAACTTACTAGGACACAATGACACCCCCCTCGGGTTTGAATAAGGCAAAGAGCATAAATTCCAAGCAAATGTTCTGAAATCAAGAAAGATCCTTTGCAATACGTTCAAATGCTTTAAATATCAGAGTGATACGTACCATGATACCTGGACTCATTATCTCATGGAGCAAGACCCACTGCCTTGTGGGAACCAGGACGGTGTGGTGGATGTTGCTGCTGGTGATGTGTAGGATGCATCAATGAAAAGAGGGGCCTCTCCAGGGCTATGCTCTGTCCATCTGGCTCTCAGCACTCCATGTCTACAACCTGTGGGCCTTGAGACATGATCTCCTTAGTTACCCCTAGGTTGGGGGTAACAAGGACCACCAAAGCAACCACAGAACCAATAAGACGTGGGTAGCTCCACTTCAACCACAGACAACCCATGTTGAAAAGGCACACTGTTAACAGAGAGAGCGGAGCCCAAGTCAAGACGATCACTTCTGCTGTTCCTATACACACTATAGAAACTCAGAAACACTACTTAGGAAGGTCACCAGTACGGGGTAGGTGAGCAGATTGGGCAAGGAAAACACACGAACAGTCCAAGTGATTTCAAAGCTCATGTACAGCAACAAAGGGAAAAAAAATTCACCGTTGTTTCATTCACAACCATGCTTAGAGAAGCAACTCTTGGGGTAACAATGGCCAAATCACTAGAATGATGCCAATAATGAGTGAAACACAGTACAATAGAGCCTTTTTTTTTCCGAATAACATGGAGGACACTAAGATACAGAGGAAAACAAAAACAATAGAAGGAAGTATGAAACGGCTATAAAAGAGTGGTGATCATATCATGACATGTTATCAAACACAGTTCTGATAGTGCTGCAGACACTGGCCAAAAAAGTGCTCTGATTGAACATTGAATACCCAAAAAGATTGGTGTAGAAAATGACATACTTTCGAAGCACTGATTTGATTATTGCAACTGTAAAATCATGGCAACAGGGGTGTGATAAACCATGAACTGCCATAATTTTTTTTTCTAACCAGAAGCTCCCAAGTCACCTCTCTGATGCAACTTGTTATGTTCCTTCCAGTACCATTA